>JAQBSW010004091.1:0-73514 GCA_029291075.1 Eudiplozoon nipponicum
AACAAATAGCATTCCAATTGGGAAAATATCAATAAAAAATAAAACATTAATACGTTACTAAGATTATTTTTATCTGAACCAATGAAAAGCGACTGACCAGAATGAATGTCTTGCAAGCAAATTGAATTTTATTGATTTTTTGAAAGAAAGTTTAATATAATGCCAAATTATACTCGATCGAATTTAATGATGTTATATTTAATAAGTGGAAACGAACTTTTCTATCTCTTTCAAACTTAAACATGATTTGAAATGAAAAATGAAACACTATTCATTCACAAAAATGCGCGATGTAATTGCGCATAAGTCAATATTTCTTTCGATGAAATTGAAATTATACTTTACTCATTCATTAAGAATATATGTGGGGCATTTATAAAATTGATTGAAATTGTCTTATGCAAAACATTAATATTATCACTTTTTGAGGCTAATTCAGCTGAGTATGTTTACATTTTATAAAAATTTGCGAATGTTATCAGATAATTTATAAGTAAGCTTATATAAATTATTTAAAGCTGCAGCTGGAAGGCAACAATCTTATATATACAACTTAATGACTACAAACTATTTCTATGCCTCTTCGGAGCCATTTTATTCGCACTAACTGAAAACAAGTCAGCAGCTATAAATAAGAAATTTAAATGTCGTTGCTATCAAGTAATATACAGCAATATAGATAACATTTTAAAAATTGCAATTGAATAAATGTTTTCCAAGACAACATTTCTGAAGAGCATATTTCAAGCAAAATATAAATTATTGTGGATGAAGAAAAATATTCTTATTTGCAAATGTTTCGTTATCTTGTAATTTAAATGTCATATTTTACATATAAATGAACATTTTGATATACGAATCTATATATTTATGATTTTGATGAAAGCGATGAATTTCTAACCAATGACACTTAATTTGGCTTCTGGATTTTGAGGCAATAAAATTTGTCAAATTGAGACATGTATTGTTTTCACTCTACAAATCAACTGGTTGGTATATTTAAAAAAAGAATAATTGTTATATTCTCATTAAAAGTTCTTCGAAGGTTTTCCATATTTCGGCGTATCACGGTTTCATTTAAATTAAAAGAAACTGAGATATCCAATTTTTAGTTAAACTATCTTAATAGTTTGATGTTCTGCAAAAATATAATATCGGGAAAGTACATTAATTTTAAGTGTTTACCAAATGATAGTGTGATATTTACTGCTTCGATAACAAATTCTTTTGAAAGTTTTCGCTACTAAGACAGCTTGAGTAGACTTTGATTTTGATTACATAAACTAAAATGATTTTTCTTATTTATGAAATAATAAAACTCAAATTTTAATTTAAAGTAATTATATTTTTGATATTCATAAGTTTTAAGTGAAAAAATGCCATAAACGACGGCGATCATTTCCAATAGGAAATAAAATTGAAAAATTCTCACACATCATGTACTAAGGCATAACTAAATCAATATTTGCTTACAAACGCTTCCAATAAACATATATCCATTCATTTTACTTTGAGAAAGTCACTAATTTGTCTATCAAAAGCAATTAACTGAAATTTGTCTGAAGCTATTTAGCATTTGGACTAATAAATTAATAGGCATATATCGAGTCACTTTACGTATTTTTAAGCGATTCTATGTTCAGTATTTCGATTAATTATACTAAAATTTAGAAAACGTAGCTAATATTTTGATAAACAAAAAGATATAAGAAGTATTCATTTCAATCAAAATAATGTATGAAATGTAACTCTTATTATTCTATAAAATTGATTAATTTGAAAATAGGGAAAGAATATTATCACGGGCAGCTTTTATATAAAAAGTCTAGATTAAAAGAAAAATAATCTTGTCATTGAGGCGAAAGAACCTGTCACGATTTTAATAATCATGTGATCATATGGGGAATTTATTCTTCTTTCTTATAGACAACTTAATATATTTCATATTTTAATAAGTTTTCTTGTCCTTACTACAAATGGATACATTTGCCATTTTAATATATATCAATAAATTATTATTGCGAATTTGTGGTTAATCATTCCTTAAAACTGCTGGATCACTCCATATATTTTCAACGTTTTAGCCAATTTATTAATATGTCAATTAAAATAGCAAATTATACGCGTTTGAATTTAATGACATAAAACATATTTTATTGGTTTATTAAAACTGTAACATGCGGCACCGCGTTACAATCCAACGATGTTCAATTTTTACAAATATAGTGCTTTTTAAGGTCAAATAATCTAACTCGGTTTTTACACAATATTTCTCTTAACTGTGATTATAGAGATAATCTCTCTTAATTTCAAGCAGTTTTAATTGAGATTTCTTGAGCTGCAATTTTATTTGTAATTAATAGGGTTTTGTTTATAAAATATACACACCCGCGCGCAATGCACAGGGAACATGCGGTGGTTTATAGGGCCATAGCGGAATTACTCTTCTTCTTTGAATTATTCGCATTTTATACAAGTGATTTACTGTTCGTATATATTCTATGAATCAGAATTTCATAGTACAATGGAATATTATAATTAAATAAGTTAAAACCATAGCAAACAGTGGACTAATTATTTGAGAAGTTTCATCATTGAAGTTTTTACATGATATTAGTCTATCCATCATCCGTGACAAGTTTTACCAGTGACTTTATTTATATCATCATATATTTTCAATCGGTTACATGTATTCATCACAATTCAGACGTTTGTGAAAGAATAATTACTTGTGTATAAGAAATTCAACTTTGTTAACAGTGTTTCGTTCTGTTGCCGTCTAGAGCACGGACAATTTTGTTTAACCGTGACTGGTGTACCAGATATTCAATTTTGTTAACAGTATTTCGTTCTGTTAACGTCTAGAGCACTGTCAGTCTGTTTAACTATGAATTTTCCATGCAAAATTGTGTACAATACATATGTGATCAGTTGAATTAGACATCTAGGTAGATAGCAACCCCGCAAAAGATCCTTACATAAATGGTGTCCCGTTTCGTCGAACTTAGAGCCAGCAAAGAATTAATAAGCATATAGATTTTGAGAATTTCAAGCACTTTGGGTGAATACCACGAAGGAAAGCAAATACTGAGACACATATCACAGAAAAACACCCTCTCGTGATCGCAATGCTCGAAGGCAGCCGCACGATGACGTGTGAGGACGATGTTACACTGCAATCTATTCTCGACAACACTCACACCCATAAGATGGCGTCTAGTTCAGGAAATGCAGGAAGCCCGGTGGGGAGCCCAGAAACAGGCCGCACCAACACATGGACACAGTGCAATATATGCCAATTCGATCCAGACTACCTTGACGAGTGGGTCGACGATGATACTTTATTGGCCAAGGTGTCCAATATAACGGACGATGGCTCAATATATTTGAGGGCTTGGGATACGATCCTAATTGTTTTCAGACGCGGACTAAAAAGATATTCTGCATCAATACACTGAGGGCACATTTGCGCAGCCATGGCAGAGCCTGCAACGCGCCGTCAAGCAGAGCTTGACACCAGATTGAGAAGACAGGCTTACAGAATTAATGAGCCAGTTGTCCCTAAGTAGCCGCACGCCTTTTGAGCTATTTAGGGAGATGATGCAGATAGCCTTGGAATTCAACCTGCCCAAGGAAATCTTAATGAGACTTTACATAAAGAAGCTCCCGCCGGCACTTCAAGAGATGGCCACATTCCTGCGCGAATCCGTCGAAGAACAAGACGACGTTCTGCCGGCACGTCTAGACAAGTGTTGGAAGAAACACCACTACAGCTCACCTGACCCAGAGAAAGGTCACATCACCTCACGACTGTCCGTATCAAAATATAGCGCATCGTCAGCCGGAACAAATATCACGAATGAACGCTTCATTAGCGTGCTCGTAAACCTCACCGTCAGGCCAAATTTGACCTCAGTCGATGCCGTCCATAATAGACGCGAACAGAGCAGGCGTGACCAGTGTCAACTACCATCCCGGAATAGCGCCAGGACGTCGACGTCGAAAGGCCGGGCCACATTTCCACAGTTACCGACGGTGTGGGGTCCGAATCACCGCAGCTATGGCCACTCCACACGCTATTGCCTCAGGAACGGCTGCACATTCTGGCGCACAGATGCGACGTTCAAGTGGGTGCGGTCACCCTCAACAACTTAGGAGGATCCGCCCATGGTAGGTTCGGAAAACTGCTCGGATCAGCCTCCTCTGCGGGAGAAGAGACTGAGGACCCAAAGATCGTTGGCCACTCCACGTCTGATGGCTCGAAGCACGTTGCTTTTGCGGTAGAGCGTAATCAAACTATTGTATTTACAGCAACGGCTCCAGTCAAGTCATGCTTCAAACATCCAAATGCCAGCAACCAGCCTAATCGCCAGTTGCCACTATCCACATGCTTTCTCATCCGTGACGCAACCTCTGGCGAATTATTTCTCATAGACACTGGATCAGATGTAAATTTACTACGCCACAATTATTTCGAACGTACCCAACTAGTCGACACCAGCAATCTGAACTTCACCAATGGCTCCAGTATAGCGAGGTTTGGGGTACGAGTACACACAATCTCGTTCTACAACTCATACAGATGTTTCAATTATCTTTTGATCATTGATAATACGGCAAGAAACATCATTAAACGTGAGTTTCTTGAACACTTCTACTTTACAATTCGTCCAAGAACACGAGAGAGACGTACGGCAGACAATCAATTGCTTTCATCAGCGCTAAATCATGCGACTCGCGCCGAAGCAGTCTCATCCATATTGCTAATTCCTCCAGTACTTCATATATTGCAACTGGACAATATTCTGAAACGTCATGAAGAAATTTTAAAACCTATCTTCTTCATGCCCGATTTCAAGAGGAAGCGTGCCATCACAGCCCATTGTATCATCTTATCGAAACCACTTCCTCATCCTCCACGAGTACGTCCAGTGGCAGAACACAAACATAGAGGCGCCGAGCACGAATTCGCCATACTACGTCAACAAGGCCTCTGTACACGATCCAGCTTACCTTATGCGTCGCCTGTGGCAGTAGTATCAAAGAGTGAACCAGCAAAATTCAGGATGTGCGGGGCTTACCGTATTCTAAATTCTTGCACAAAGTAGGCTTCGTACATCTTGCCAAATCCAGAGAGAGACGTACAACTGACAATCAATTGCTTTCATCAGCGCTAAAACACATGCGACTCGCGCCGAAGCAGCTCAATTCCCCCAGTTCCTCATGTACCACAACTGGACGATGTTTTCAAGCGACATGAAGAGATTTTCAAATCTATTTCCTTTATGCCTGATCTCAAGAGGAAGCGTGCCGTCACAGCTCATCGTATCATCTTATCGAAACCACTTCCTCATCCTCCAAGAGCACGTCTATTGGCACCACACAAATATAAGGCCGCCGAGCAAGAATTCGCCAAGCTACGTCAACAAGGCATCTGTGCACGATCCAGCTCACCATTATGCGTCGCCTGTGGTAGTAGTACCAAAGAGTGAACCAGCAACATTCAGGGTGTGCGGGGATTACCGTTTTCAAAATTCTTGTACACAGTTTGATTCGTACATCTAGCCAAATCAAGCTAACCTACTTAGATCCACTATCGGTCATGCTGTGTACTCAAAACTCGACCTAGTAAAAGCCTACTAGCAAGTACCGATGGACAAAGGCTCCATATACTCTACTGCACTCAGATTCACCAGATTTGGCATTCACGAATATCATAATATGCCTTTCGGTCTCAGAAACGCATCTCAAACTTTCAACGCGTTATGGACGAAATACTAAATGGTCTACCATTTGTAATTCCATATCTAGACGACATCCAGGTATTCTCCAACTTAATGTCCAAACATTTGTAGCATATTGACATTTTACTCACGCGTCTAGAGGACTATGGCCTCCGACTTCATGGCAACAAATGCGTCTTTGCACAAAATTCAATTGAATTCTTCGGTCATCAAATTTCCAAAAAAAGGCATGACACCTATATTTGATAAGGTACGTACTATTCAAGATCTACAGCCTCCAACCACCGTTCGAGCATTAAGACGATTTTTGAGCAAGATGAAGTACTATTCTCAATTTGTACCCTGCCGTGCCAAGATTCTGGCACCTCTTCACAAATATCTCGTGCCAGAAAACCGTTTTGTCAAGAAATCACAACTGATTCAGCTCAACGTGGACGACATGCTGGCTTACGAGGACACCAAAAGGGTCGTATGCAAAGCGATCATGCTACATTCTCCTGATTGGTTTCAACCTTTTGGATTGATCACTTACGCATCCGACGTTGCCATAGGCGCAGTACTTCAAAATTCCATCAATGGGATACACCAACCTATCGCTTTCTACTCGCAAAAACTACAACATCGAGGGACGCGAAATGATACATAAGGGAAAGATTTACTCGCAATCTACCGGTCGATCCTATAATTCCACACCTATCTGGATGGCCGAAAGTTTAAGATCTACATAGACCATTTTCCTTTACTCCAGATGCTCAGTGTAAAGAAAGATTATTTATATTCACGACGTGTCAACTCACAAACTTACACGAATACCCGAGTATGAATATGATGTCACTCATGTCAATGAATCATAAAATGTGATCGCAGAATCTCTTAACCGTCCTGCAGAACTCTGTGCATCTATCCTGTGTCCTTCACCTAAAAGCACTCAGGAATTGCAATCAGCTCAGCAAGATCATCCATCACTTCGGACATTTGATGTCAATCGCCTGAAAATATTTGATTATGATGGAATTTTGCTGCAGTGTGAAATAACTGAGCCATCCATCTGGAGAAGCCTCAGTGTAAATTCTATCCAAAACGTATTTTTGGTCTGGCATGCGGCGAGATGTCAAGAAGTCGTCAAAACAATGTCTAGAATGTTAGAAATGCAAAGTGACGGGACACACCAAAACGGCGCAAAAAGTCATTCAAGTGCCCAAAGTCCGGTTCAGGCACATACACGTTGATCTGGTAACCTTACCTGCCGTGAACAAAATGCGATATCTACTGTCAATACGGGATCGCGCCACTCGATGGTGTGAGGCCATACCACCTCCAAACATGAAGCAAGAAACTGTCAGTTATGCTTGAGAGCTCAAATGGTTTGCTCGGATTGGTGCCCCAGCTGAAGTGACAACAGATCGTGGCGCACAGTTCCTCGGCGAAGAGTCCGCAGCCCTACTGAAATACTGTGGTGTCAAACACTCCGTGACCGCGGCTCACAATCCGAGAGCAAATGGTTTCGTCAAAAGGCCACACCGGGAACTGAAAGCGGCGCTCAAGGCTAGCCCAGAAGAAAATTGGCTTGTGGCTTTATTGAAAGTACTCCAATCAATGCGTACAGGATCTCGTGAGCCGATCAAATGTAGTTCCGCTGAAATGGTATTTGGCGAATGTCCACGGCTGCCAAACGAACTAGTCTAATCACGCCCTGAAACTGCAAAAACGATGAAGGATCCGGCATTTCTGTATCCACGTCGCAGTTACCTACAGTATAACGCTCAGAATCGACTGATCTGTCCTACACGTCAACAACATGGTCCAATTTATAAACGCAAAGATTTTGAAAGCTGCAATGGTTCTTCGTCAATAATTATATGGATAACAGGATTCTAGCCAAACCGAAGCGCGGTCCTTATCGTGTGTTAGATTAACGTCAGAATTACATTATTTTGGAGATTAATGTCATAGCTGAAGCTGTCTCCAAACACAGACTATCCCCGGCCGACGTTGATCTAAATGACCCGCGGTTACGTGATGTTGACCTATCAAGCGGTGAAGAAATGACAACTCTATCTCCAGAAAGTTTTGCCGACAACGGACTGACCCCGACATCTCATCAACAACCGAGCCAACTGACGCCGTCACGCCGCAGCGAGATATAGAGGAAACAGAACCAGTGTCGACAGAGCCCCCATCAGTAATTACACGGTACGGCAGAGCAATACCACCTCCTGTAAGTTGAACCCCTTCATTGTTTACTAATTTTCATTGTCAGGGAAGTGTATGTAACGCGCGGATCCGCGTTACAATCCAACGATATTCAATTATGACAAATAGAGTGTTTTTTAAGGTAAATTAATCTAACTCTGTTTTTACACAATATTTCTCTTAACTTTAATTTTAGAAACAATCTCTGTTAGTTTCAAGCAGTTTTAATTGAGATTTCTTGAACTGCAATTTATTTGTAATTAATAGGGTTTTGTTTATTAAATATACACACCCGCGCGCGATACGCAGGGAACATGCGGTGGATTATAGTGCCATAGTGGAATTACTCTTCTTCTTTGAATTATTTACAGTTTATACAAGTGATTTACTGTTCGTATATGATTCTACGTATCAGAATCTTAGAGTAAAATGTATCATTAGAATTAAATAAGTTAAAACCATAGCAAACAGTGAATTAATTATTTATGAAGTTTCTTTATTGAAGTTTTTACACGATTTTAGTCTATTCATCATCAGTGACAACTTTTCCAGTGACTTTATTTATATCATCATATATTTTCAATCGGTTACATGTATTCATCACAATTCAGACGTTTGTGAAAGAATAATTACTTGTGTATAAAAAAATCAACTTTATTAATAATGTTTCGTTCTGTTGCAGTCTAGAACACAGTCAATTTGAACTAACTATGAATTTTCCATGCAACATTCTGTACAATACATATGCGATCATTCGAATTAGCCTTCACACATCCGCCACCGATAAAAGGCCGGGGATTGACCATGAGCACGGATCAACGGCAGCTACCAGTTCTATGTAGGTAGATAGCCACCCCGCAAAATATCCCTACCTAAATGGTGCCCCGTTTCGTCAAACTCACATCCAGCAAAGAATTAATGAACATCTAGATTTTGAGAACTTCAAGCAATTTGGATGAATGCCACGAAGGAAAGCAAATACTAAGGCACATATTAGAAAAACACTATCTCGATATCACAATGCTCGAAGACAGCCGAACCATGACGGTTGAGAAAGATGTTCCACTCCCATATATTCCGGATAACACTAATACACATAAGATAACGTCCAGTTCAGAAAATGCTGGAAGCCCGCTTGTGAGCCCAGCAACAGGCCGCACCAACACATGAACACAGTACAGTATATGCCAATTCGATCCAGACTACCTTGACGAGTGGGTCGACGATGTTACTTTATTGGCCAAAGTGTCCAATATAACAGACGAGGGCTCAATATTTTTGAGGACTTTGGTGACGATCCCAATGGCTTTCAGACGCGGACTAAAAGATATTCTGCATCATGAGGGCATATGTGTGCAGTCATGGCAGAGCCTGCAACGCGAAGTCAGGCAGCGCTTCACACCAGATCGAGAAGACAGGCTTACAGAAATAATGAGCCAGATGTCCCTAGGTAGCCGCACACCTTCTGAGCTATTTAGGGAAATGGAGCAGAAACACTTGGATTGATCATAAGCACGGATCAACAGCAGCTACCTTTCCTATGTAGGTAGATAGCAACCCCGCCAAAAGATCCCCACAAATGAACTAGATAAAATGCATTTGTAAACATTAAGCTATTTTTCATTTAATGAAATATTGAAATAATTTGGGCATTAAAATAGTCGAAACCAATCACGATTTTAATAATCATGCGATCGTATTGGGGCTATAATATTCTTTCTAATAGATAACATAATATATTTTATATTATAATAAGTTTACTTGTCCTTACTGTAAAGGATCCTAACCTATTGGTGTCTGAGAACCCCATAGATGCCAGATCGTGTTCAGTCCTAACGTATGCAATAGAATCTGACAAGCCTGTATTTTAATTCATATCTGCTAAATTCATACCTGCCATGTCTTGTGCTAACTTGCTAGTGTCCTCAAATTTAAGATTGACAAATAATTTTGGTCAATCTGAATGTGAAAGCTTTCACATTAAAAAACACCCGAACACATAAACTGGAAAGACACAGACGCGAAAAAGAAAATTATTTAATTACCTGTTACAGAACGTTCCCACATACGTGCAACAATAAGAATAGAAGACAGTGTAAGAAGGTGTTGTAAAAATTGAGTAAACTTTAAATTAAGAAAATGTAATAAATGCAGCAGGCCGAAGAAATTACAACCGGTCGACGACAGTAATGCTCAAAAACTGAAAATGGCGCACAATTCAAAGTCTTTATACATTCGAGAATTTAAACAAAGGAAGCTCTGGAAAATATATGAATAAATTCTTTTAAAATAAAATTCGTTTCAATCAGCCGAGGTGGTTTAAATTTATCAATTAATGTCACTTTAATTTTGACGGAGGAATTATCTTCCTCCACATACACCAACTTCTCAAAAAAAGACGGCTAGTAGTAGACGTAATCGTCATTCTTTGGCTGACATTGTGTTCTTCCAGAACGAGTTGTGCATAATGGCGCCACTGAAGTCAACATTTCACCCTGTACAGTTGTCACTGGTTCTACCGTATCATCTGGTATTGCCAAACAGTTTTCACTTTGTGAATTTGTAGAACAAGATTTTGCTATATTAGAAAACGCGTCTTCTGAGTTCTGCATTTTGTTAAATGCCCGTATGATGGGATGGCACACATCGGATTAGCTCATAGAACGATGGTTATTCAAAGCATCTGTTAATTCAGTCCTATCGTCTAACACGATAAACGAGGGAATGCAACGATTCAACGTAGCACAATTCTTAATGCCATTTATCTCTATGATGACATCTATGTCAGTCAACCTCTTAACCTTTCAGTTCACAATGCAGCCTTTATACCATCCCATTTGCTCGTGGGTTTTACGCGCTAGTATGCAATACAGTTGTTCCCAGGATATTGAGAGATCTTCCAAAAAGCTCGGACAAAAATTGACTACCGCGATCACTATTGACCTTTTGCGGAACACCATAACGCAATATCCAGTTATGTAGAAACGCGAAAAAGTCTTCTTGCGCTTTGGTATCTGTTAAAATCGCCACTTCATATTGACGACTAAATCGATCTAACATAGTTAGCAAATATTTTTGGCCATTAACCTCGGACATTTCCAAAATTTCTATATTTACATGTCTGAACCGTCCAATTGGTATCCCAATATTCTTTATCTCGATTCTGGTATGTCTCCACATATGTCTGACACATGGCACAGGCTCTTACCCATACCAGTATGTCTTTAGACATGTGCGGCAATACGTATCTGCCGTTAATTAATCGAATGGTGGCTTTAATGGATGGATATCCCATGTCGTGTAAAACTTGGATAATTTTGGCCCGTAACTCCAACGGCCATATAGTCGTGGTTGATTTCTAGAAGTTTCGCATAACAACAACTTGCCACTTATGAGTTTACGAACATATCCTGGTCTTTTGGACAAAACTAACGTAAAGGGATCCAAACCTTGGGCTTCCTTGATTTGTCTAGCTAAATCATGCATAGAATTATCTAAACTCTTCAACGGACCTTGAAATATGAGCTCGACATCGGCTTCGTACGGTCTGTTATGTGCATCGGTTACCACATTCTCCTTACCAGCAATATGAGACAGTGAAATCGAACTCTGAGAACCGGGTTATTTGGGAATTTACTCTGTGAGAGTAATGAAGCCTAGCTGTTTTACCAATTATACTAATCAACGGCTTATCGTCGGTCGATAATTTAAATTTATGACCGTCTAAGAAATGCTCAAAGTGTAGCACTGCGGCATATACTGCTAGAAGCTCTTTACTAAACGTATCATAGCGTTTTTCTCGATCAGTAAGCTTACGGTTATAACAACCAATCGGTCTTACTATGTCCTGATCTCTTTGCTGTAGCACTGCCCCATTGAAACATCTGAGGCATTTGTGATTAGCTCAAAAGGTTTGTCCTAATCTACAGCTGCTAATGTGGTTATGCCACTTAGCATTTCCTAGGCCTTCTGGAATTATTCACGGTCTTCTGGACTCAAGTTTATAAGCCAAAACTTCTTGATCGTGTTCTTTTCCCGAGTGAGATGGCGTGTCAACTATCCTCGAATTCCGGCTAGACCAGGAATGAATCGACGTTAGTAGCTGACTATGCCCAAGTACCCTCGCAGCTGGCGCACGGCTCCGGGCTCCGTAACGTCCTTAATAGCTTGAATCTTATCTTCGAAGTGTTTAATTCCATCTTTGGAAATAAATGACCATGATATTTAACTGAAGAGCATCCGATGTTACTCTTTTTAGGTTTGACCACTAATCCATATTGTTCCAGCCTGGTCAAAGTCGTTTCGAAATGCCTAAGATATTCATCTCTTGAGTGACTAAAAATTATAATGTCATCTCTATGCACAATCGCAAATGAACAATTCTGAAGAATTTCCTAATCCAAATGCTAAAATTTCTGACTGGCATTTTTCAAACCAACAGGCATTCGTACAAATTTATGCGATCTCCATCCTGGAAATTTGACTGCGGTGAGTGGTATCGAACTTTCCTCATTGGTAGCTGATAGTACGCTTTCTAGAGATCTATAGTAGAATAAACCTCATATCCCATTAAATCTCGGAGTAAGGTACTCTGGTTAAGGAGAGGATAATAATCATCTTTCGTCACTTAATAGACAATAATTTCCACAAAACCTCCATTCACCAAGTTCAGGTATGGGAAGTACCACTATTGGAGAAGCAAAATTGGAATTTAACCTTCTAAAAATCCCCTCTTCGTGCAATTGGTGAAATTCGGACGAAGCAACTTGTTGCTTTTCTTGTTCCAACGGTTGAGCCTTTGGTGAACAAGGCAATGGAGCAACCAATTCTATTTGGTGTTCTACTCCTGCCTCCAATCCTATCCTTTTGTCACAGAAAGGCTGAAACACTACTAGGTGCTTCCCAGTGATACCGGTAAAGTCATTTGCGACCGTTGGACGGGGTAAAAGACCTGTTCTAACTGCCGATGTTTTAGACACAGTATGTGTTGACATCCCTACGCCTTCTGCGTAGTCCTAGCTTTGGGGTCTAATGTCAGTTTGAAATGTGTCAAGAAATCCATCCCAATGATGTGATCATTGACATCGGCTACGATAAAATTCCATGTAAAAGAAGATTTCTGGCCTGACATAACCGATATTTCATGAATCTTATCGGACTACCGTTAGCAGCCCATAGTTGCTAATGAAATGTTGGGAAATTCGCTTCCACTACGTCTGACCTAACTATGCTTACCTCAGTAGTCGTATCGATTAGAAATTCTGGTCCAGATAATTCATCTCTAATAATGAATTTGTTGCTTGATAATCCGGCAATGTGTTCCAGATCTTCGCTTAGTGAGAATCTGACTTTCTTGCCCTCTGTATCGGTGTTAACTGGTCCTGTTCATTTTTAATCTTTGTTTTAAGTATTGCATTTTTTAAAGGCATATCTTGGAGCCTTTGCAATTGAACCCTCAACCGCTCCTAACAGCGGGGGTTTTATCCTTTTCCCGGTGATGGGTTTCTCTCTACTGGTTTAGTGCTTCCTGTGGCTGTTGAACCCTTTTGTGGCGGGGAACACACGCCGAGTCATGGTGCCGTCGTCGGGCTCATGTGGTATTTTATAGGAGATCCGATTGCCGGTCGGAAATCCACCACGCCCTGGTGACACCACTGCCATAGCCCCGTTAGCCCATGTACGATCGACCATCGAGACATGGTTGACACCGTCGTACCACGTTGAGGAGGGGATGGACTTTACGACGGGTATATATATATATATATATATATATATATATATATATATATATATTCTTATAGTGGAAAACAACACATAAATAACAAAGTGGATAAAGGCCATTTATTTCGTGAATACTAAACATCTCTTATACAATCATACATATTTATACATTTTGGGTTTTCAATTGATTATGCTATTGGTAACAAATCTGACTCGTTATTACTGTTGTTTCTTGTTTTGACTAGTTGGTGAGTGTGTATGCGTTTGTGTTTGTGTTGTGTATGCGTGTTTGTATGTAAAGGTCATTCTCGCAGTATTGCGAAGTGATGTCTGAGATCTTGTCATTATTGTTTTGGTATCTTGAGAGTTAGCCATTTGTGCACATTGTTCACTGTTACATGTACAAGTGCCTATTTTCCAAGTATAGTTGATCACGTTTCCACCCCGCTGCGCAAGATTGCTATTTTCGCTTGGTAACAACGCTAATGGTGATTGCAATGTTAAACGCTCACATTGTTTGTAGACTTCTGTCATCGTATGCGCCTCTGTTATTTCCACTTCACATTGTTGCCAATCCGATTGTACGTTTGTTGATTCTAGTAGAGGGCCTAATGTTTCTTGGCTGGATACTAGTGTGACCTCATCAAAAATGAGTTTTTTGACTTCCTTATAGACACCAATGACATAAAGACCTCATATTAGCATGTACTAAAAACGTGCAATTCACTTTCGAAGGGATATACTACCGTCAGATCAATGGTGTAGCTATGGGAAGTTGCATCGCGCCCCTCCTGGCAGATCATATACATGTATCACCTGGAAAAAACGAACTAAAAGTATAATTGACCAGTGCACTCCTACAAGGTATAAGCAGATGATATCTTGTTGTTCTCTCAGAGGAAGCAGACCCTTTCAGAAAATCAAACAAGCAAATGAGTCAGTCAGACATCAAATTCAATCTCGAGAGGTAGAGAAAGACGACAGTTTCATTTATCCTTGACATCAAAGCTGCTCAATAAACGGAGATTTGACACACAACATACATAGAAAATCTACTTTCACCGGACAATACATTCATTACAACAGTAGTGGCCAAAATCCCACAAAACTTGTATTAAACAACTAGCAAACAGAATCAGGAAGATCTGCTCTGAGCACAAGATTGAGAAGAACTGGGCTTACCTGAGAAAATTTTACTAATAGACAACTTCACAAACGGTTCGGTGATGTCAACAACAGACCGGCGAATTCGTACTAGAGAGGATACCACAACACAGCAGGTTTTCTGAACTTACCATTTAGAGGCGACATACTAGCCTCAATAATTGCGCACGGCGGCTGAATGAATAACTAGGCAACTTTCCCAGTGTTAAAGTTAATATGACATTCTAGTACACAGAGAATCATGAGTTGGATGCGAGAATCAATTATATTCTCTCCAAATCATTCATAGTCTACAAATTCTCAGGTATGTACAGTATCACATATATCGGACGTACACGAAGAAGTAATTGATAAGCAGAATCCAGCAACATTTCCACAGAAGTTGATTAACAAAGGCTTGCCACCGTCAGGAAAATCAGCTTCCGATCATATATGGAGCAACGAGGCACCCTGTCAATTCACGACCAATTTACAATTTTACATAAAGCAAATCGAAAAAATTGTGTATTTATCTACGAAGCACTTTACATAAAAAAACAAGCATGACCTTAACATTCAAAAGTTTCATCAACGTGATATCCTTATCGACAAGGCCAAGAATAACAAAGTTAGTAACAATCTACTAGTATCATCAGCCAGAACCGACCAGACCTCTACTAGAATCAACAAACGTACAATCGGATTGGCAACAAATGCTGAAGTGAAATAACAAGCGCATACGATGACAAAATTAAAAAATGTGACGTTTAACATGCAATCAACAATAGCATTGTTTCCAGCATCTTAAATCTTACGCCCAAGGTACAACAAATCATAACTACTGGGGAAAATAGCACTTGTACATGTAACAATGGTGAGCAAAAATGTGCACATATTTAACTCTCAAGATGCACAAAGCAATAATGACAAGATCTCGAATATCACTTTGCAATACTACTGAAATGACCTTTACATACAAACACGCATACACAACGCCTTCAAACACAAACATACACACTCCACCAACTAGTCAAAACAAGAAACAAGTAATACTGAGGTCGGAGATTTATTTACCAATAGCATAATAAATTAATGAAAACCAAATGTATAAATATAGGTTATATAATATGGATGTTTAGTATTCTGCGAATAAATGGCCTTTATCCGCTGTTGTTATGTGTTGTATTTTCATAAGTACTCAGAATACTGTAATTAAATTAAACATGGATTTATCATATATATATATATATATATATATATATATATATATATATATATATATATATATGAAGGGTGTAGACGGGTAGACATATACTATGATATTTAAAATATACATATAAATTGTGAGTAAAATTAATTATATATACTATACGCTCAAGGAGAAATTGTAAGGTATGGTTGAATTTCAAAGAACCCATTTCAATTGCTTATAAATATCTACATATATATATATATATATATATATATATATATATATATATATATATATATAGGGAGTATATAGATAGACAATTAAAAAGTGATATATAAATATTAACAAATGCATTTTGACTGATATAATTTATCCATTGCAGATCACGGTGTTGCTTGCTATGATTCTATTATTATATATATGGTATATACACGTTTATATATATACATATATATATATATATATATATCATGAACTATTATAGATATTTATAAAAGATGTACGAGGAATAACCTACATGGTTTGCTTATATGCTTATCTATACATACATAGATAGCGATGTGGACGTATGTATAGTGATGGTTATTTTATAAGATGTGGGTGTATTTGTATGTATAAATTTAATAAATAAAAATAAAATTTAAATATAAGAAAGATTGCTAATTTTATATATATATATATATATATATATATATATATATATATACATATATATATATAATATTATTATATATATATATAGTGTATACACATTAGTATAGATATATATATTTATATATATATATATATATATATATATATATAAAGTATATATGTACATATCTATATATAAATAATATATAGCCTATGGAGATTATATGGATGTTTTTATAAAAGTGTAAATTATATATATGTAATTATGAATATTAAGTAATTAAATAAACAATTTATTATAGATTATATTGGGACATTTTAGATATTTAAATGGAGAAACAATTTATATGGATATGACCAATATGTATTTAAGCTACAGAGACGATTTCGTTAAATTATTAGCTCCGTATTCAGTCTTGTCAAAATGATAGAATAATACTCTATAGACTTTCAAAGCACCAATCTCTCTATCTATAACCAGTGCAAACTGGATTGGAATTGAACTGGGGGGCATGTGGGATTACTACAATATTGAATTTAAAATTTGTTGATCTTTCTTCGTCGGAACAGCAATTAAATTATAGATGTCAGTAAATGACGTTTTTATCAATACATTAATTACTTATACAGGTTCCTTTATTAAAATTTAACTTTAGTAAATACACATGTTTATGAGTAATTGAATTATTGTACAGAAGGACGAGGATAGGGTTTTTGTATACATTTGAATACCTTAGAATGAAGGTGAGGCGGATGTTGAAGTTATTAGAAAATACTTTTAAATTAAATGGGCCTGTCTGTCTTGAATAGTACCACATTTGTCTGAAATTATTGTTTTACAATGCGTATTGTGTCTCAACCTTGAAAAATGTGATTATGAAATGAGATCGAAATATTGATTAAAGGAACTATGGAAAATCTTGAGTCAACATCGATATTTCAGACAATCAGTAGCCCAATTGGCTTAAGAAGAAGGGACTAAAGTGTAAGACCCATCAATTGGGCCAAAAAATTACATCATCTAGATGAAGGAAGTTCAAAATTTTATAAAGCCTTCATGAATTGAAGCTTGATCAACTATACTAGGGAAAATAGCACTTGTACATGTAACAGTAGACATGTGCACAAATGGCTAACTCTCAAGATACCAAACAATAATATGACAAGATCTCAGACACTCACTTTGCAATACTGCGAGAATGACCTTCTACATACAAACACGCATACACAACACGAACACAAACGCATACACACTCACCAACTAGTCAAAACAAGAAACAACAACAGTAATAAACTTTAGGAGTCAGATTTAGTTACCAATAGCATAATAAATTGAAAACCCAAAATGTATAAATATGTATGATTGTATAACAGATGTTTAGTATTCACAGAAATACTTTCAATGGCCTTTATCCACTTTGTTATTTATGTGTTGTTTTCCCTAATTATAAGAATACTGTGTTAATTAAAACGCAGCATGGTTATCATAAATATATATATATATATATATATATATATATATATATATATATTATATATATATGAGGTGTAGACGGGTAGACATATGCTTTGATATTTAAATATACATATAAATTGTGAGTAAAATTAGTATATATACTATACACTCAAGGAGAAATTGTAAGTGGTTGAATTTCAAAGAACCCATTTCAATTGCTTATAATACTATATCTACATATATATAGGGGTATATAGATAGACAATAAAAGAGATATATAAATATTATCAAAAGCATTTTGACTGATATAATTTATCCATTGCGGGACTCACAGTGTTGCTTGTATGAGATTCATATTATATATATGGTATATACACGTGTATATATACATATATATATATCATGAATATATAGATATTTATAAAAGATGTGGGAAGAATCCACATGATTGCTTATATGCTTATCTATATATACATAGATAGCGTGTGGACGTATGTATAAATGGATATTTTATAAGATGTGGGTGTGTGTATACATAAATATAAATAAGTAAAAATAAAATTTAAATATAAAAGATTGCTAATTTTATATATATACCTATACTCTCTCATATATATGATACGTAAGTATAGATATATATATATAGATATATATGAATGATATATAGATATTTATAAAAGATGTGGGAAGAACCTACATGGTTACTTATAAGCTTATCTATATATAAATAATATATAGCCTATGGAATTATATGGATGTTTTATAAGAAGTGAGTATATATGTAATTATGAATAAGTAATTAAATAAACAATTTATTATATAGGTATATTGGACACAGATATTTAAATGGAGAAACTAATTTATATAGGATATGAGTATTAATGTGTATTTAGCTGAGAGACGATTTCGTTAGTGTAAACTCCGTATTCGGTCTTGTCAAAATGATAGAATAATACTCTATAGACTTTCAAAAGTTTTTTAATCTCTCTATCTATAACCGATTGCAAGCTGGATGGAATTAGGTGAACTGGGGGGCATGTGAGGATTACTGCAATATTGAATTTAAAATTTGTTGATCTTTCTATGCGTCCGGAACAGCAATTAAATTATAGATATCAGTGATAGGCGTTTTTATCAATACATTAATTGTACTTATAGTTATTCAATAAATTTAACTTTAGTAAAATACACATGTTTATAGGTAGTGGTGTGCGCAGAAGGGGACAGGGATAAGTTTTTGTATACATTTGAGTATTAGAGACAAGGTATGAAGACCGGATATTAGGAAGACAATTAGAAAATACTTTTAGAATTAAAATGGGTATAAATATATCTGTCTTGAATGAGGATACCACATTTGTCACAAATTGTGTTTTACTACTGTGCGTATTGTGTCAACCTTGAAAATGAGATTGGAAATGAGATCTCGAAATATTGGTCAAGGAACTATGGAAAATCTTGATCCAACGTCATTTTCAGACAATCAGCTAATTGAAGGCTTAAAGAAGAAGGGACAAGTGAGAACCCATCAATTGAGGCCAAAAATTACATCATCTGAAGATGAAGGAAGTTCAAGATTTTACCGACCTATGAGTGCTATCAATTGTCCCGCGCAAGAAAAATGCGGTCAAATCCACAACAAGAAGGACAGCACTGAGCAAATAAATACATCTTTTGATTCTATTAAATGATTTTGGATTTTTATGAATTATATTGGAGATTATCTATGCATTAAACAGGTTTATGCCTGAAAAAGTTTTAGTTTTTTATTTCTATAAGCGCCCTAGCAGCAAATAAATTCAGTGCGGCGAGATATAGATACTCAGGATGTCCTTTGATAGTGCCGCAATTACGTTCTCCATCAAATGCCGAGAGTTTTAAGTAGTGTTGTAGTGTCTATCTTGTTTCTACTAGTTGGGAAGTACGTGAGTATAAACTGATAGATTTCCGAAATCCGTCGATCTCTTCTTCCAACGTGGCCCCAATTCCAAACTCAGAGGCATCTGTCGAAAACAGAAATGGTCGTCGAAAATCTGAATGCGTCAGCATGGCAGCGTATGCTAACAAGTTGATGGAGAGTCGTAGTAATTCATCGTCTTCATATGACCAAGAAATGATGGAGATCTTGCTAATTCCGCAGGTGACCACACAAAGGATAAAGTTGTCTTGAAAGGCCGGGAAGCAACTTGCGATAGTAGTTTAGGACTCACAAAATTTAACGCATCTCATTTATTGTCATTGTATCTGTGATGTTCTCGATGAAGTTTGCTTCGACGCCAAAGTTTGAATAACTTTTGGCGTAACCTGATGCCCTACGAAATCCACGGGTGTAGTTGCAATCTGCCTTTTGTCACAGTTGATCTTCAGTCCGTGGTTAAATAAGTGTGAGGGAGCATATCTTAAATGTCTGGACTGAAAAACCATTATGTCATCGAGATATGACATACTGTAAGCGGGTTCGTCGCAAAGTATGTCATACATGAATCTTTGATATGTCTGTGTAGCACACTTGATTCCAAAAGGCACGTAAAGATATTCAAAAATGACAAATGGAGTGAAGACCGCAGTCTTTTCATTTCTTCTGGCGCAAAACGGGATGTGGAGGTAGGCTTTTCTGAGGTCAATCACGTAGTAGAAGTTGTTACTGTTTAGTATTTCAAGTAAGGTTTAAATATTGGGAATAGGATATAAATCGGATTTGGTCACAGAATTTAACTTACGGTTATATCCACAGGCTCTGTACGATCCGTTTAATTTGAAAACTGTTGCATTGGTGATGCCCAAGTACATTTTGGTATTCTGATGATTATCTCTTCCAATAGTCTTGAAAATGCCTCTTAGCAATTTTCAGTTTAGCAAGGGCCAGTGGTCACTTCTTGAGTACAATAGGTTGTCCTGCTAGGACGATATGTTCATCGTGTTGGAGACTCGTAGCTGTGACTTGCTGTTCCTGAAGGGCTCCTGATATCGCTTGTGAGTGATGCACTGTGTTTGACTAAATGACATGTAACTATAAACACTCGGAGGCAAGTGTGCAAAAAGAACTGAAACTGCTGCAGCCGGGTCTACGCCAGTTCTGGAATCGAGATAATACAGAATTACGTTGGGCTGTTTAGCCGGGTCATACAAAAAAGTAGGCTGATCATTTCATATGATATTGCCAGTTTTGCTGTCTATGTGGCCTATGCGGCGTGCAGAGATTGCCCGGAAATTATGGTCTTTTACATTCTCGCCGTACGTTTTCCGATCCTGACACTCCACTGCGTCTACTTTCTGAGGACTGGCCCGTCAAATGTGAAAATTTCATTCATTAGGGAATTCTTCCGAACGGCGGAAATAGACATATCAGGAATTTTAAAAATTCTGGTTATTATGGCACCAGTTTTTTTTGGACATATTAATTTAAAATCGCAGGAATCCATTTCGCTACCTACCGATATTTGGTGACTTGGTTCTGAAAGTATGTCATGCAATAACTTGATTCTGGTCAGATTTCCCTATGGTTAATCCGTCTAGAACTTTAGCCATATTCCCTATTGTCTTTCTAGAGTGGTGATCCTATCATCCTGCGAGGATGGACAAAATGATGACGAATTTAACTTAGGTTCTAATACCCTAAATTGTAAATCGCATCTTTCGGATAAATCATCTATTGGGAGGAAGTTGAGGAGCTGCCTTGCAACTAGTTTCAATAACTGATGGAGGTTGATTTTAAAAATAACATTAGCTTCATTATCAATAATATTGTGTTTAAACCAACGTTTCCGCAGTTACATTGTGAAATCTCTATGGGTTAAGATTTGGCATATCTTACTGCGCGTACTTTTTCACTATTTGCTCTGTCTGAGTGGGACCCAGCAAGGATTCAAATTTAATTTTGAAAACCAATATTGAATCGGAAAGTTTTATAGTGGCCTCAAGATTTGCATAAATCCGTCGCTGCAATTCTGAAGGTAGTTTTGCGAAAAGCTTTGACAGGATTTGATAACTGGCATAGTCTGGAAACGGAGAGAAAGCAGACTTTAAGCGCAGAAAGAATAATTCGCTATCTCCATACCATACAGGAACATCAACAAGTAGAAAAATTAAACAAACAGTTCTTTTATAAAATCACAAATCGGCTTCACATTTAACGGTATGAGCTATTTAGTGACTAAATCCACAGTTCGGCACAGATTGTACGTAGGAAAAATATTTTGAACGACAGAAAACCCCGTCAAATACAATCTGCTTCAAAACTAGGATGAAAATGTGGGTGGTTTGGTGTGCTCACGTTGATCTACTATGTTGTCACGAAATAAAATAAAAAATAAGCACAGTTTATTTTATTTATGCCAAAAGTATTTTGATGCAATACAAATGTAAAGCAGTAATAATGTAAACGCCGCGGTTGCTGGTGAATGCCGTGCGACGGTGCAAAAAATGTCGAGACTCCTGGATAATGAGATACAGCTACTGTTGGTGACTCTTATTAGGACAGGAATTGCATTCTCCGGCAAATGCCGAGAAACTTAAACAGTGTTGCAGTATCTAAAAGTACTCCTGGACGCTACAGACAGGCTGTTTTAATGGCTGGTGTTCCTTCGTCGTGGCGTCGAAACCAGAGAGGTGAGTTGCTGTGTGAAATCTTAGAAATGCCTTATTGAAGCTCTGCATGAAAACCATGGAGGCTGGCCCAAGAAGAGTTCCAATTAATTGATGAACAATTCGTATAACAAGTTGTGATGCAACAAGATTGGCGTGATTGTGATCCCAGTGACTGGGTTACACAGCGTAACGGATGCCAATCCAGAAGTCAGTAAATGCGAACAATCAAAATATTGTGAGTCAGCAAACGTACATAGTGCACAGAAGGACATGTCAAACGTGCTAATGAGAAGAATGGTAAATGCACCGTGCTTATATATTTTTTCGAAAACTAAAGCTCGCACGCCATTGGCCAACGCAAAAAAGCTTCTTTTAAATGGTGCCTTGTAAATGAAATTTAAATTTGATTTAGGCAATATATCGGCGAATTGTTCTGAGCCATGACATTTCAAATGTATGTTTAAAAAATTGCATTTTCGCAATGCATATTAATCAATCAACCATGCCATGTATTAGATTTAGTTGTTTCTATGAATTAAAATGTATAATCAGTCGGCGCGTGAAGCAAAGCGCTATAATTGAAAAATCTGCACATGCCATTTGCACCAAATTAATTCAAAATCTTTTAGCGGTGGTTAGTTCCGCCTTGAGGATTTCAGCGTAGAAATAGGAAAAAATATCCACAAAATTAATTTAGGATTCGATTATACTGAATTTATTTAATAATAAGTCAGGCGAAAATTGACACGCTGCAATTATTTGCACAATGGAGTTCACAATATATTTCAACAAACCAATAATGAAATGTTATTGTGGTATTAAATTTCTTTCAATATTCAATAGTTAGTCAGCTGATACCTGGGGCAAAATATATAATTTTTACGTTTTTTCTAGTAAAAGATCTCTATCTAAAAGCGTCTATACATAATTTTTCACTAAACTGTTACAAAATCATAGAACGATTAATGAACCAGCAATGATGCATTACGCGCGGAATTAGAAGAAATACCTTCCCAATTCATATTAGAATGATGTGAAAACAACTTTTACAACGAAAAGACCGACGTAAAATAATGCGATAAAATCATTTGGATTAAGGGTATAATGACATTTCAGTGGAAATATAGCCATTATTAGGGTTTGACGTTTCCTGTTCTTTTCGAACAATTTAACTAAATTGTTAATAAGTACGAAACAACTAATATGCAATGTCTATTTATTTATTCGTGGAAATCATTATTTTGGGAAGTCTCCATGAAAAGAATATTAACTTTTAAATCTGTTACGAATAGAGTTTGCCTCGCACGAAAAATTAATGTTTAACAATTTAATAAAAGATATCTAAATATTGAAAAGGAGTGAGAAATTTTCGACTTAAAATTGAAATAGATCAAATTCGATTTAACGTTCTTGCCATCACCGGTTCTCAAGTATTTCTGAATTTATCTGCAAATTGGCTTAGATTACCCCTCGTAAATTAGAAAACTGATTCCATTTTTACATTTGCAAAATATGTACATTAATGCACCTTTTCAGTAAACTGGTGAGATAAATAATATATTTTAGGCGGTTACACACATGTATAAACCAACCGATTTGAAACAATAATAATTTAAATTGAAATATTTTAATAAGTCAATTCCAAATTTGATCAAGCTCTATAAAAATTCGATGGTAATTTTTTTCAAATCGAGCGTGAAATTAATCTTACTGCATTTGAAAGCAGATGCAAATAATCTCTGTTATGCATACGTTTCAAATTGACAAAAGCCCTCGTCTATTCTATGCAAAAAACAACATAAAAATTAATGTTCTAATAATTTTTCTAATCTTATGATGGTCAGCGCACCGGTTTCTCTTCAATTAAAAATTCAACGAAACAGTTCTTCACAAAAATATGTAAAAAATTAATTAATTTTGAAGGAGTTACATTGTATATTATGGATTATCAAATTTGGAAAATGTTACAAAAGACACGATGCTACGAGAAGATTACCAAAACTAAAATTAAAAAAATAAATAATTTAACAAATTTGTGCAAAATTATATTTGATCATATTTTATGATCATGTATAAACATTGTTTCAACATACACAATATTAACACTGTTTCGTATATCTATCTATTTTCTAATTAAAATTGTACGAAAATATTATTTTGATTCCTACATTTCTGGTGATTCAATTTAAAGAAGAACGTTTTTAATTATCAATTTTGAAATTTCTCTTAACAAAATTAGATCCCTTGGAGCTATATTTTAATTGGCACTTGCTAGTTGAAAGTCAGCGCCTTGCTTAAATAATATTGTAACACGCGGCTCCGTGTTACAACCCAACGAAGGTCAATTTTTACAAACGCTGTGCTCTTTAAGGTCAAATATTCTAACTCTGTCCTTAAACAATATTTCTCTTAGCTGTGATCTTAGGAACAATCTCTTTTAGTCTCAAGCAGTTTTAATCGATATTTCTTGAACTGCAATTTTATTTGTAATAAATAGTGTTTTTATAAATAGAGAGAACCGCGCGCGATCCGCGAGGATCACGCGGTGGCCTGTTATGTCATTGCGGATTTATTTCACTTAATTTAGTGTCCACATAGAAAAATGGATTAATAGTTTGACATGAACTGAAAATATTGCAAGTAGTAAGCTAAAGCTTTGTTAGTTTTTATCATTGAAGTCTTTAAACAATTTACATCTTCATTTTTAATGATAACTTTTAACGATGATTTTTACATGTCATCATATGTTTTAGTCGATGGTATAAATACAATTCTGTTCAGACATTTGTGTAACAATAACCACTTGTGTATAAAACATTTTACTTTATAAACATAAATCATTTTACCATGTTCATATTATCATGTATTTTCAATCATATGACTATATTCATGCCAATCCAGACATCTGTGCTCAACATTTCGCTTTATAGACATAAATCACTTTATATTTATATGTGCTACATTGTGTGGAATATAAACATGAAACCTTTCTTCGGCCTTCTAATATTAACCATCTGAAAAGGAACAGACTGATTGAATGCTCTGGTACTAATAATAGCAACCATTGATAAGTAGTAGGGGTACAAAATGAGGAACGAGATAGCAACAGCGAAAAATACCCCTACAATATATCAAATATTATTTCAAAATAAGTACTCTATTTCATTACATTAGAGTTTATATCATTTGAAATATCGTCAAATATATTGTCATATGTTTGCTTTCTACTTACGTCAATTAATTGATATCATTTAAAACTTCAATAATTATTTCCAATGAAACTTGCAGAAATTGTTGCCTTCCTTCTGAAAGCTCCAAATATTTCCAGAAAACGCGTTCATTTCAAGTATTCAAGCTCAATCAATACACTATTATACATAGGATGTATATTTCCATGACTGATTTCCATCTATCTTGCGGACGTAGTTGGATTAAGCTATATTGTAGGGGTACTATTCGCTGTTGCTATCTCGTTCCTGATTTTGTACCCCTACTATATATCAATGGTGGCTATTATTACTACCCGTGCGCCTAATCAGTCTCTGATCTTTTTCGGATGGTTGATGCGAGAAGGCAAAAACATCTGGTCATACATATATTCTACACAATATTGCAATTAGAAATATAATTCACAGATAGTCCAATTTGACCGTGTTGGTCGGCAATAAAAAAACAGATTTTAACATAAAATTATATCCTAAACACCATTCACAATTAAACTAAATTGTCCGTCTTCTAGACGGCAAAAATAAAAGTGATTTATGTCTATAAAGCGAAATGTTTAGCACAAATGTCTGGATTGGCATGAATATAGTCATATGATTGAACATACATGATAATATGAACATAGTAAAATGATTTATGTTTATAAAGAAAATGTTTTACATACAATTGGTTATTCTTACACAAATGTCTGGATTGTAATGAGTAGTCAAACGATTAAAGATACATGATAATATGAGCCTAGTAAAATTATTTATGTTCATAAAGTAAAATGTTCGGTGTCATCCGTATAATGACTTCAATGACAAAAAAACTCACAAATATTTAGTTCAGTTTTTTATCCTCAGGTTATTATATTAATCCATTACTCTCTGAAGTTCGGATAGTTAACCACGGTAGATCCAATGCGTAACTTCTGCAACTAAACGAAATAAGTTCACTGAGACACAATAGTCCACCGCGTGTTTCTTTCGTTTCGAGCGCGAATCTGGTTCTTTTATAAAAACACTATTAATTACAAATAAAATTGCAGTTCAAGAAATATCGATTAAAACTGCTTGAGACTAAAAGAGATTGTTCCTAAAATCACAGCTAAAAGAAATATTGTTTAAGGACAGAGTTAGAATATTTTACCTTAAAGAGCACAGCGTTTGTAAAAATTGACATTCGTTGGGTTGTAACACGGAGCCGCGTGTTACAATATATTTTATATTATTTCTTCAAAAAAATTATTTTGACGCAGCATTTTTATGGAAATCATATAATTCAATGAAGAAGTTAAAACTGATACTGAAGCAGTAGATTTAGGGCGGAGATGTTACAAAGAAAACAGCGATGGAAAATTACCTGACTATGATCAATCTTCAAAATCGACTGCAAATGCATATGGTAAAGAAATACTAGATGAAAGAAATTTAGATGATGCAACCGAGCTATAAGTAGTTAAAAAAGTCTGATAATAGTCAATAAAGTTTGAAAGATTACTTACCCTTTCGTATTGCCAATATCATGTTGCATAACTTAATTTAAGTTAAATGCAAATAGTCTGCCGTGTATATCACGTATAGATTATCTGCATTAATAGTGCAAGTAAAATCTATTTCTAATTTCTGTAATTGAACCTGTCTATAGTTATAATTTCCTTTCTTTGTTATTGTGGAACTTAACCGCCTGTGAAACATCAAACGTAGTTAAAAAATTATTCTTTATTATTTAGTATATTAGAATAGATGCGAGTGTTACATAGTCCTCACCCGTAATCGTGCGGCTGTCTTGGAGCATTGTGATCTCGAGAGGGTGTTTTGCTGTGATTTGTGTCTTAGGATTTACTTTCTTATGTGGCATTCATCCAAAGTGTTTGAAGATCTCAAAAGCTAGATGCTGATTAATTCTTTGTTGGCTGTGAGTTCGACGAAACGGAGCACCATTCATGTAAAATGTTTTGCACTTATAGTAATAGCCTTTTCAGGGCAGCTGTCTATTTAGTAATGATTTCCTACATTTCTATGGTCGTTTTCCCCACCCGTTCCTCAATCAGTCCCTGACATTTTACGAAAGATGAAGTACGAATACTCATCCATTTTCATCCGTTTATTGCAAATGGTGTAGCTAAGCATGAATCCATTCACAGTTAAACACAACGCACCGGGCTCTAGTCGACAACAAAACGATATATTGTCAACACAATTTAATGTCTTATACAAAAATAATTATCAGAAACACAATCGTCGGAATCGTGCTGAATATATAGCAATAATTGAAAATATATGATGATATAAATCCAGATTGATTAGCAATTTAGTTTAAAGTCACTAATAAATATTGTCACTGATAATTGATGGATAAAAATCGTGTAAAACAGTCTTGAAAATACATCACAAATAAATGTTCCACTGTTTGCTACGTTTTAAATGATTTAGTTATAATAATCCATTAAACTCTGAGGTCCTGATGGGTAGAATCAAATAATAAATCCACCACAAGTTTCAGGCGTATTGCGCGCGGGTGTGTATGCTTATTAAACAAAGCATATTAATTAAAATTAAAATTGCAGTTCAAGAAATCTCAATTAAAACTGCTTGAAACTAACAGAGATTGTTTCTAAAATCACAATTAAGAGAAATATTGTGTAAAAACAGAGTTAGACTGTTTGACATTAAAGAGTAGTATATTTGTCAAAATTGAACATTCTTGGATTGTAACACGGAGTAGCGTGTTACATACCCCCCTCCGACAATGAAAATTAGTACAAAATGAATGAGGCTCTCCTTACAGTGGGTGCTATGGCTCTGCCATAACGAGTAATCACTGATGTTTTGGCTCTGTCGACACTGAATCTGGTTCCTCTATATCTCACGGCGTCGTGATGGCGTCAGTTGGCTCGGTTGTTTGAAGAGATGTCAGGCGTCATTCCGTGGTCAGCAAAACTGTCTGGAGGTGGAATCATCGTTTTTTCGCCGCCTGATGGGTCTACATCGTGGAACAGCGGGTCATTTGGATCAAAGTCGGCCAAGGATAATCTGTGTTTGAAGACAGCTTCAGCTTTGCCATTAATCTCCAAAATAATGTAATTCTGACGTCGATCTAATACACGTTAAGTACAGCGCTTCAGTTTGGCTAGAATCCTGTTATCCATGTCGTTGTTGACTGAGAAAAATTTGCAGCTATAAAAATCTTTGCGTTCATATATTGGATCAGGTTGATGGGGTGTAGGACAGATTGGTCGATTCTGAGCGTTATACAGTAGGTAGATTTGAAGTGGAAATGGAAATGCCGGATCGTTCATCGTTATCGCAGATTCAGAGCGTGATCTGACTAGTTCACCAGGCATCCGTAGACATTCGCCAAATACCATTTCCGCGGATCTACATTTGATCGGCTCTCAAGGTCCTGTACACATTGATAGGAGTACTTTCGATAAAGTCGCAATCGAATTTACTTCTGGGCTGGCATTGAGCGCCACTTTCAGTTTCCGGTGTGGCCTTTCGACGAAAGCACTTGCTTTCGGATTGATAGCCGCGGTCACTGAGTGTTTGACTCCATAGTATTTCAGTAGGGCTGCGAACTCTTCGCCGAGGAACTGTGCGCCATGATCGGTTGTCACTTCAGCTGGGGCACCAAACTGAGTGAACGAATTGAGCTCTAAAGCATAACTGACCGTGTCTTGCTTCATGCCTGGCATTGGTATGGCCTCATACCATAGAGTAGTGCGATCCCGTATTGCCAGTAGATATTGTATATTCTTCAGGACAGGAAAGGTTACCAGATCAACGTGTATGATCGTGAACCAGACTTTTGGCACTTGGATGATTTGTGGCGCCGTTTTGGTGTCTCGTCACTTTGCAATCCTAACATTCTAGACATTGTATTGACCACTTCTTAATATCTGGCCGCATAAAAGGCCAGAAATACGTTATGGATAGAATTTAAATTGGGGATTTGCCAGATGGATGTCGAAACCTCGAAGATCTTGTGACGTAGTTTTTCATGTATAAACGGGCGAGGGCCCATGTCAGTTATTTCACAATGCAGTAGAGTTCCATTATAAACAAATGTTTTCAGGCGATTGACATCAAATATCCCAAGTAATGGATTTTTCTGCTGATCTGCTTGCAATACCTGAGTGCTTATAGGTGAGGGACAGGGAATAGACGTACAGAGTCCTGCAGGACGACGGGAGCAGGGGAAGGTGGTCGGTTTATATCTTGAACTTTCGGCCATCCAAATAGGTGTTGAAATGTAGGGTCGACCGGTAAATTGCAAATAACTCTTTACCTTATGTATTATATCGTGTCTAGCGAGGTTGTAGATTTTGCGAGTAGAAGGCGATAGGTCGGTGTATGCCATTGATGGACTGTTAAAGTACTGCGACTATGGCAAAGTGGGATGCATCAGTGATCAATTCAAAAGGTTGAGAGCAACCAGGGAAATGTTGCATGGTCGCTTTGCATAAGGCCCTTTTGCCATGCTCGTAAGCCTGCACCTCGTCCACGCTGAGCTAAATCAGTTGTATTTTCTTGAAAAAACGGCTTTCTGGTACGAGATATTTGTAAAGGGGTGCCAGAATTTTGGCAAGGCAGGGTACGATTCAAGAATAGTAGTTCATCTTGCCCGAGAATCGGCGTAATGCTCGAACGGTGGTTGGAGGCTGTAGATCTTGAATTGCACGAACCTTAGCAGGTATATCTATCATGCCTTTCTCGGAAATTTGATGACCGAGGAATTCCAGTGTTTTTTTGCAAAGACACATTTGTTGCCAAGATGTCGGGGTCCATAGTCTGCTAGACGTGTATGCAGAATGTCAATATGCCACATATGTTTGGAGAATGATTTGGAGAATACAAGGATGTCGTCTAAGTAGGGAATTACTAATCGTAAACCATCTAGTATTTCGTTCATAACGCGTTAGTAGGTTTGCGAAACATTCTTGAGACCGAAAGGCATATAATGATCTCGTGAGTGCGAACTACGGTGAATCTGTGTGCAGTATATGATATGGAGTCATTGTCCATCGGCACTTGATAGTAGACTTTCACTAGGTCGAGTTTTGAATACACAGCATGACCGATAGTGGATCTGAGTAGGTCAGCTGAATATGGCAGGATGTACGAATCAGACAGTGTGCTAGAATTGAGAATACGATAATCCCCGCACACCCTAAATGTTGCTGGTTCACACTTTGGTATTACTACCACAGACGACGCATAAGGTAAGCTGGATCGTGTACAGATGCCTTGTTGACGTAGCATGGCGGATTCTTGCTCGACGGCCTTATGTTTGTGTGGTGAGAATGAACGTGCTCGGCGAGGATGAGGAGGTGGTTTCGATAGGATGATACGATGGGCTGTGTTGGCACGCTTCCTCTTCAGATCGGGCATGAAGGAGATAGGTTTGAAAGTTTCTTCAAGACGTTCTTGAACATTGTCCAGTTGCGGTACACGAGGAACTGCAGGAATTAGGTGTATGGATGGGACTGCTTCGGGGCGAGTCGCATGTTTTAGCGTTGATGAAAGCAACTGTTTGTCTGCAGTACGTATCTATCGTGATCTTAGACGAATGGTAAAGTCGAAGTGTTTTGGAAAGTCACGTCCAACGATGTTTCTAGTCGTATTAGCAATAATGAAAGAATAATTGAAATATCTTTTTAGTTGGAGAACGAGATTGTGTGTACTCGTACCCCAAACCTTGCTATATTGGAGCCATTAGCGCAGGTAAGATTGCTGGTGTCGACTGAGTGGGTAGGTTCTAAATAATTGTGGCGTTGTAATCTTCCATCTGATCCAGTGTCTATGAGAAATAATTCGTCAGAGTTTGCGTCTCTAATGATGGGACAGGTTGCTGGCATTTGGGCCTTTGAAGCATGACTTGACTGGAGAAGACGCTGTAAAAACAATATGTTTGATTGCGCTCTACCGCGAAAGCAACGTGCTTTGAGCCATCAGACTTGGAGCGGCCAACGATCTTGGGGTGACCAGCTTCTACTGCCGCAGAGGAGGCTGACCCCAGCAGTTCTAACTTTCCATGGGCGGATCCTCCCTAGTTGTTGAAGGTGACCGCGCCCACTTAAACGTCGCGTCTGTGCGTAGGAGTGTGCAGCCGTTTCTGAGTCAATAGCGTGTGGAGTGTCCATAGCTGTGGTGTTTCGGACACCACTCCGCCAGTAACTGTGTAACTGTGTCCCTGTCTCTCGACGTCGACTTCCTGGTCCTATTTCTGGATGGTGGTCGACGTCGGTCACGCCTGCACTGGTCGCGTCTATTATGGATGGCATCGACTGAGGCCGAATTTGGCCTGAGGGTGTGGTTCTTGAGCAGGCTGATGAGACGCTCTTTCGTGACATTTGTTCCGGCTAACGATGCGTGGAATAGGATTCGGACAGTCGTGAATTCATATAACCTTACTCTAAGGCAGGTGAGCTGTAGTGGTGTTTCTTGCAGTACTTGTCTTGCATTTCAACGGATTTGCGCAGGAACATGACCATCTTTTGGAGTGCCAGAGGGAGCTTCTGTATGAATATTCGCATTAAGATTTCTTTTAGCAGGTAGAATTCCAAGGCTTTCTGCTCCATCTCCCTAAATAGCTTAGAAGGCGTGCGGATACCTAGGGACATCTGGCTCATCAATTCTGTAACCATGTCTTCTCGATAAAGTGTCAAGCCCTGCTTCACGGCACGTTGCAGGCTCTGCAATGCCTGCGCACATGTTTAATCAGTGTATTGATGCAGGATGTCTTTAAGTCAGCGTCTGATACACATTGAGATTATCTCCCAAGCCCTCAAAAATATTAAACCCTCGTATGTTATATTGTACACCTAGGCCAATAATTAACATCGTCGACCCTCTCGTCAAGGTAGTCTGGATCGAATTGTCATAATATGTACTGTTGGTGTGGCCGATTGCTGGGCTCACCATCGGGCTTCCTACATTTACTGAATTGGACGTCATCTTATGTGTTTGAGTGTTGTCTAGAATATATGCCAGTGTTACATAGTCGTCACCCGTCATCGTGCGGCTGTTTTCGAATATTGTGATCTCGAGAGGGTGTTTTGCTGTGATTTGTGCCTTGGGATTTAATTTCTTTTGTGGCATTCATCCAAAGTGCTTGAAGATCTCAAAAGCTAGATGGTGATTAATTCTTTTTTGGCTATGAGTTAGACGAAACGGGCACCATTCATGTAGGATGTTTTGTATTTATATTAATATCATTTTCCGAAGGGTGAAGTACGAAAACTCATCCATTTTCATCCGTTTATTGCAAATGGTGTAGTTAAGCATGAATCCATTCACAGTTAAACAAAACGCACAGGGCTCTAGACGAAAACAAAACGATATATTGACAACATAATTGAATGTCTTATACACAAGTAATTTTCAGAAACACAAACGTCTGAATCGTGATGAATATATAGAAATAATTGAAAGTATGTGATGATATTAATCCAGAATTATTAGCAATTTAGTTTAAAGTCACTAATAAATATTGTCACCGATAATTGATGGATAAAAATCGTGTGAAACAGTCTTGAAAAAAACATCCCAAATAAATATTCTACTGATTCCTGATGCGTAGAACCAAATAATAAATGCACATGGGCACAAAAATCCACCACAAGTTCCATGCGTATTAAGCGTGGGTATGTATGTTTATTAAAAAAACCCTATTAATTACAATTAAAATTGCAGTTCAAGAAATCTCAATTAAAACTGCTTGAAACTAACATAGATTGATTCTAAAATCACAGTTGAGAGAAGTATTGTGTAAAAATAGATTTAGATTATTTGACGTTAAAGAGCACTATATTTGTGAAAACTAAACATCGCTGGGTTGTAACGCGAAGTCGCCTGTTACAAAAAAATGACGAAATCTACTGTTTTATATAACACGTTTTCATTGTTTTTTTCTTTTTATATATAAATATATATTCGAAGTCTCATATTTTGTGCATTCCTGATAAACAAAATTTTATTATGATAAAAGATATTCCGTAACTTGACTTCTTCATGTTTCAATTTTTATAAAAATCATTGCCTTCGCTCAGGACAATATTTGCCAAATACTTACCACATCACATATAAAGGCAATACAATTTAACAATAATTGATTGCGCGCGTGGTGGTAACAAATCTTTAAATCAAGTATGCGAGATTTAAGTAGACACCAATGCCACTGTATTAAACCAGTCATCGAACAATATAACAAAAGTACTGCCAGCCGCAACGCACTAACGCGTTTCGACTTTCCATGATCATCATCAGAGTCCGACGGCAAAATGAATATCGAGTAAAAAAAGGCATTGAATATATACGGAAATAAAAGTTAGATAGGCAGCTCTCATATCTAGCAGTCTTGTTTACATTGAACTTGACTGGAAATGTCGGTTTGACAATTTCTATGCAGTCAGGACAATTAACTTTTTGCAGATTTTGCCACATATACATATATAAACAATACAATTTAACAATAAATGTTTGCGCTCGTGGTGGTTACAATTCTTTAAATTAAGATGGCGAGCTTAAAGTAGACACTAATCCCATTGTTTTAACCAGTCGTCGAACAACATAACAAAACTACCGCCATATACAACACACTGACGCCTTTCGACCTTCCATGATTATCATCGGAGTACGAAGGCAAACTGACTATCGGGGATCAAACTGCATTAAATATATATGGAAATCAAATTTATATATGCGGCTCTTAACTCTACCAGTCTCGCATACATTGAACTTAACTGGAAAAGTCGGAGGCACAATTTGTATGCAGTCACGAACATTACCTTTTTGCAGCTTTCGACACATATTCATATACAGTCAATAAAATTTAACAATAATTGATTGTGCGCTCGGTGTTAAAAATTACTTAGATCAAGTTTGTAGGCTTGAACTAAACACCCATTCCATTGCATTTAACCAGTCGTCGGAAACTATAACAAAACTACCGCCAGCCGCATTGCACTGACATGTTTCGACCTCCCATGCGAGACTGCTAGAGGTGAGAGCCACATATCTAAATTTGATTTCCATATATATTCAATGCGGTTTGATCCTCGGTAGTCAGTTCGCCGTTGTACTCTGATGATGATAATGGAAGTTCGAAATGCGTCAGTGCGTTGCGGCTGGCGCGAGTTTTGTTTTGTTTTTTCGACGAATCGTTAAACAAAATGGGGTTCGTGTTTACATCAAGCTCGCAAACTAGTATAAAATATTATACCACATCAGGTATGTGATTTTAGTTAGTATTAAAAATATCCAACAAAATGTCATAGTCAAACTGTCTAAACAACCTTTCCGGAAACGTTTTTTAGGAATCGTAAAACAAATATCATGCAATTTGTGAAAATATCAATATAAATAAAACTTTAATAAGATACTTAGATTATTTACCGTATGAACAAATGAAAAGCGACTTTAATCAAGATTAATTTTTAGAAAGCAATTTCTCGTAACAAATTTTGTATCGAGCAAGAGGAATTATTGAATTTTTGAAATAAAGCTAATTATAGTGCTAAATAATACGCGATCGAATTGAATGATGTGATATATTATAAGCGGAACCAAAATTTTCTACCTTTATCAAACTTGTACATGAATTGAAAGGATATATGAAACATTAATCATTTACAAGATTTTGAAATATATTTGATTATAAGTCAATATTTTATTGTTTATTTATTTAAAAATGTGCTTCCTGAGACAAATGTGATTCGGTTTATGTAAGAGACCTCTATGCAAAATTTATAAATAAGAAGTATAATTTTCGTAAAATCTACAGCAGTAATTTTGTTGGTTTAATTTAGAAACTAGAAAAAAATGCAATTTATAAACATTAAACATTTTTTGTATAATAAAATTTTTCTGCATAATTGATCATTAAAGTAATAGAGACATATTGAGAATTTTTTTCAATTTTCTGTTCAATCGACCGAATTGCATTTCGAACGGAACCAGTTGACCCTATATAAAAAGCTTTTAATGTGCAATTTCAGATTTGATTATAGCGATCAGTTTAGCTTTCAATGAAGGAACAGTGCTATTAATTAATTTTTCATTTTATTATCACGCTGTGTGAACATACGGCTTTCTCATGATAAATTATTTGACTGTTGAATTCATAAAGAATACCAATTTTTAAACATATTTCCAAAAAATCATTTTAAATTTATTTTTAATTTTGTGAACATTTAAATAATGGAAAACATGGATATTAATATATTTCTTACAGCGTTAGGATAAATCAAATATTGTATTGTGTAGAAAATGCAATTGACATTTTCTACCGTGATTACAAATTATCAATATGTGCTTGCAAACTTTTATAATCATAATATTCCTGAATTTGTGATTATAAATCAATTACACATTCAGTAAGATTCTGTGTCGTGCATGTATAAAATTCATTTAAATGGTTTTATTGCAACACATTAAATATAGCAACATTTGATGATAATTCAGCAGAAAATCTTTACCTCTTTATAATGAAATTGTGAATGTCAGCAGAAGTCTTAAAGTGAGCTTTTATAAATTATTTTAAATTTGAGCTGGAAGGGAAAAATTTAACATCTACTCCATAATAAGGACCAGACTTAATCTATGCCTCATCGTAGCCATTCTATTTGCACTACCTGAAAACCGGTCAGCAGCTCTTTATAAGAAGTAGAAATGCATTTGTTATCAAGTGGTGGACAACAATATAAATCACCTGAACGATGATAAAATGAGAACATTATTAAAGCACATAAAAGGTATGGGTTTGACAGATGGTGATCCACGTCTTCGTAAAATAAATGAAAATGTCGACTACATGAATTCTGATGAAATGGGGAATTATTAATGCAGTTGCTTGTGAAATATGCCGAGGAATAATGCGATGATGACAAAGAAGAGGACTGCCAAAACTGTACTTTTATAGTTGATAACGAAGACAAAATTCCGGAAGAACACATTTCGCCCGAAAGACAAATTATTGTGGATGGAGGAAAATATTCTTGTTTGAATTTTATTTGTGTTATCTTGTAAATAACGTTTCATATTTTGCGTGAAATAGATTTTTTTATTGACTATTCTATACATTAATGATATTTATAAAAGAGATGAAATACTGACCAATGACACTAAATTCGTTTTTTGCATATTAACGCAAACAAATGTATACAAATGGAGAATTAAATGGTTCTCACGCGACAGGTAATCTAATTGGTATACATTGAAATAGAATAACTGTAACATTTACATTATTATTTCGTCATTTTTCGATATTTTGGCGTTTCTAGATGTCTTTTGAATTAAATGTATCTGAGTTATTCCATTTTTAGGCAAATTGTTCCAATAGTTTGATGTTGTGGGACAATATAATATCGGAGAAATAGGTTAATATTCCAAGTTCATCAAATGCTAATTTTATATGTAATACTTAAATAAAATAAACTACGATAAATTGAGTAGCCTTTAAATCTGATGGCTCAAGCTAAAATTTTTATTTAGCTTAGATTTTAGATATTTGGTAAGTTTTTAGGAAAAAAATTCACATATAATTCCTCGCACAAATCGAATATAAAATATAAATGAGCGCATTTTCACACATCAAGTACTAAGGCACAAATCAATGTATATTTGCCTAGGAACGCTTGAGAAAAATATTGTCATAAATAAAATCATATGAACATACGAATGTAACGAATATGTCTATCAAAAGCAGATCGCTCAATTTTGTCCAAAGCTATTCAGCAGTTAAACTAAAACATTAATAGAATATATACTGTGAGCCGCTTCACGCATTTTTCATCGAGTTTAGCTTCGGTATTTTGATTAATTGCATTTTCAAATATAAAAATCTAATCAATTTAAGTGAAATTAATTCCACTGATAATAATAATATATGAAAAGTACATTAATGAGTTATTTACAATTAATTAATTTGAAAATAAACATTAAAATTTTCACTCGGTGCTTTTATACAAAATTTGACTATACTTATATATTGTATAAAATATAATATTATCAGTGAGCTTAAGAACCAATCAAGATTTAAAAAATCATCTGCTCATATGGGGATATATTTTTACGATGTAATTAAATTGTTATATTATATATGTTGTTGAAATTTGCCTTTCGAGTATTATTTCTGAGGCATTATATTCATTAGAGAAGTAATGAGTAAAACAAGTTTGAAGGTTTTCTGTCCTTCTTTCTTATTGACAACTCAAAATATTTCATATTATAATCAGTATACTTTTCCTAACTATAAATTGATACGTTTATCACTGCAGATAAATTTCAAAAAACCTTGTTTTAATGAAAACATTTGCGCAAACCAAAACGTGACCAATTTTTGGGCTTTCTGTATTTTCTCTAATTAAAGATAAATTTATGTTTACTCATTTTTAAATAATAGAACTTTTTCATTATGCATATTAAATGTTCTTTGAGTAAAATTATTTCGATTTTAATAGTAACGCTACCAGCCTTTATTTATTTAAATAACAGGAAACTGACATTAAAGTCGTTTCAGTAAATTGGCATTTTTTGGTCAATATGCTTAATTTGCCTTTTCTCTTTTAAATAGACAAAGATTTTAGCAGTTCAACTCTGTAAAATACATTTGCTTTCAAATTTTATGCAATAGAGCAACGGTCTAAGAACGACATAAATTTAAATTTAATTTTAGAATTACTGAACACATAAGTATCGTTTTGATGGAGATGACTTTTAAATTTTCATTTTATAAACTAAGCCAGGATAAGACAGAATGTAAAAATCCTTTTGATGCGAATTCTATGAAGAGGTATCTACAGCAAAACCTGCAATATTAGCTGGGTACGGTTTCGGCTGTGTGCTTGCTGAAGGAACGACTTATGATTTCAGCATTAAGTACATATCCTGCTGTTTAATATGTAAACTTCTGTGACAATAAAACTATTATTCTCTTAAATGACCTCGGGTTATTCGCATTTTATTAAAGCTGAACAAAGCATCAACCGTGTTTATGCTTTGAAACTTTTTAACAAATTCTTTTAAATCTTCGTTTGAATATTCTATTTTTTGCAATGCATATTTCTAAATCAGCTATTTCATGTATATAAATATGCTAAAATTCAGTTGATAGTATAAATTAAAAATGTAGTCAATCGACACCTGGTGCAAAACGTTAAAATTTACATGTCTATTTTCGTGATAATTCTCAAATAAAAAAAAGCGTGTACCTGTCATTTGCACCAAATTGCTTCTAAAACTTTTAAGGGTGAATTAGTCCATTTTGAGAATTTAAGCCTAGAAAAAGTTGTAATATCCAGACAATTAATTTTAGATTTAATTTTTTTAAATTTTCAATAAAGGGAAAGTTCAAAATTGACTTGCTGCAATTATCTGCTTCATGGATTTTTCAATATATCTCCGCAAACCAACAATATAGAACTACAAACGTAGCAAAAAAATTTCATTGCTCACGTCTGCCATAGCAAAAATATTTCTTAGAATATTTATACGTAAATTTGAACTAAATTGTTTCAAAATAATAAAAAGTATAAGTAGCGGGTCTTGGAACATTTCGCACGTAATTATTAGTAATATTTATCTTCACATTTAATTTTAGAATTATGTCATTATTATTAATTAAATAAAATATCGGACATAAAAGAGTGCATAAAAATCTTATGCATTAAGTATATAAAAACATATTTCGTCGTCAATAAAGTCATTGTTAGATTTTGACTTCGGCATGTCACTCATTAGGTCTTAAATATACCTTGAATATAAATGTGGTTTAGTAAAATTCATATATGTGCGCAAAACTCTTATTGAGCTAAAAAGCCACCGTGCAATATGCTTCTAAATTTTCAGTCACCGATAATCAGGATAATCAAATAAGTGTTAATATTCATTCATAAAAATAAAATTTAAATCATTAAGTTATCTGCCAAATAGGGCACGATACTAAATGGACCCACAATAATTCCTCCTATCGTTGGATATATACGCTCCTTATTGACTCATGCCAAACACTATTATAATCATATAGTCAGGGAACTTTAAATATATTAATGCATTAACGGTAATTCTATGCACAAAATTACATTTTTGCCCTTTGTATGTTTTTTCCGCAGAGCTAAAATATATTCAATTGTATATTAGATGTTGTGCACCTTGTAGCAAAGTTTTTCATAAAGGACCAAAAGGACAAGTATATGTCAGGATAAATAAAACGTATAAGGATTTGTAATTATGTTTTCTGTTTTCTGGCCTCTCATCAGATGGATCCAATACTACTGTAGAGGTCTCTTGGATGCCAGGCCCGGAAAATCCATATATGCGGAATGATCATCTATCTTGGAACACTTAAGATCCTCTGAACTATCTTTTAAGCCACAATCCTTAAGTCCACCAGCCAACTGCTTTGTATCTTCCGTATTTAATAAACCAGCCATAATATTATTAAATTAATTGCAATTTATATTTTATATTAAATAAGCTTACCAGGATACACTGATATCCACAGATTACAGAATCAGACGATTGAGACCTTAAAACAAATATTCACGTCAATTACCCGAAGCAAATTTGAGATCCGTTGGAGTATTACGTAATAAGAACGATTGACAAAAGTGGATGAAAATAATTTATTAGCAAAGATTCGGAGATGGAATCACGCAGTGTCCCGCTTGTGCAATTCAGCAACTCAGATCAAACTCAAACATTTTCCTTCGACAAGACAAGTAAAAAACTTCGACAATATGAACAAAAGAACTTCCAAAAAAATTTACAATATTTTTCAAAAATTACAATATTGTTTTACGAATCCAGCGATAACATCAAATGAACAAAAATAAAAAAATTGATATATTTTTATATGTGGAGTTAATTGGTGTCCAATAATTAAATTAACCTCCACACTACGCACTATACCATAAATATGCATTGTAAAGTAATGTGGGATATTTGTATTAAATTATGTATTAGATTGTGCACAAAACTTCTCCATGCAATTATTTGACATTGTTCTTGCTTATTTTAACTTATTTGTTATTAGATACGCAACAACTTATATGTAATCTCTATTAACCTTCTTTTGGCAATCATAATGGTGGCGAGACTCATTGGGATGAATAATTCCTTTGAAATCTGCCGGAAAAAGAATTTATTTCTCAAGAAAAATTAATATTTCGCTTTTCCTACAAAAATCTTAATGAGTGAAAAATACAAAGTTAAATAATATTAGAGCATTTTCGATTTAAAGTCCTTGTCTCTACCTGCTTTCATATGTTTATAAATTAAGCTGCAAATCGTTCATGCGCTGAACATCACACACACATACACACACATACACACACACGTCATATATATATATATATATATATATATATATATATATATATATATATATACATATACATATATATAGATTATATTTTTAAGTCTTGCTAAGTATGTAAATTAATGCACCTTTTGTGTAAAAAGCGTGACATTAGTTATATATTTTATGTAGTTGCACATGTTTTTAAACAATTGGATTTGAAATAATATTTTAAATTTAATTCCTTATTTTATCCTCTGCTAAATCTGCTTAACTCCCTTTATTTAGACTTACGTATGTTAACTTTTTCAAAGGAAATAACTATAGAATTCAAATCGCGCATGACATTAATCGTGCTACAATTTATAGCAAATGTTAATTAGCTGTGTTATAAGCGCTTTGTAAATTGTCTGAGACCGTCGTTTACTATATGTGGGAAGCACAATAAATATAATGTTTTAATAATTTGTCTTGTATTCTGGTAGTAAGTGAATAAATAATGAAATGAAACTTTAATGGATAAGTTGGATCGTGAAAATTAATGAAACAAGTTAATTATGTAAAAAATTTAAGAAACTTTTTGCAAACGTTGTATATGTTATACGACATTTTCTTCAAATAAAGCAACTTTGTTTCAACAAAAACAATTTTAGCGCTCTATCGTATATAAAAGATTATCTTTAACATTGTTGGCAATGATTTTTTTATTTCTACATATCCGCTGATTTAATGTAACGAAATCACGTCTGGAATTGTTAGTGTCAAACTATGTCTAATCAAAATAAAGTCACTTTGTAACCACATTTTACTTGCATAAATATATAACCAATTGATACTAACAATAATACGCCATTGCACACATAAAAATTTTCTATCATTTTAAACATCACATATGACCATTTTATCTATTTGCTTTATATTTAAGCCCGACGATTTTCTCTTTACTAAATTTTTATAATTTCAGTAATTATTTTCTAAATAACATAATTAAATTTCCGAATTCTATCGCAATGCTGAAAATATCGTAAAGCATTTAAGCTCATTCAGTAAAATAATATAGATTCAATATAATATATATATATATATATAAATTATTATACATTATATATATAATATAATATAGATATAATATAATAGATTCATGTTTGCCAGGCTAATTTATTTTTGTCTTTGCAGTCTATGTTTGATATGCCATATGTTTTCAACTTTTTCGTAAATAACAGATTAGTCTTAATTAATTTATTGATGTCCTTGCATGTAGGAATAAGATACTGCGTTAGAGTAACGACAAATACTCTGCGTAATGTTTATTTCTATAAAATCAAGCCGTTGTCGTTAATCAAAATAAATCTCTGTACATTTTTTGAAAAATTATCGTAGATTTATATAAAAAGATTCAATAAAGTGCGGATTTTTCACGTGATTGTAGTTAAAATGTTAAACAATGAGATATTTGGCAAAATCATGTGATTCACGGACAAAAATCTAACATATTAAAGCAGTAGAAAGCATAAAAAGGAGTTACAAAGAAGATTGAATTGCATAAATATGTAAAATTGATGAACCATCAAAATCGCCTTGAAATTCTGTTTGTTAAAATTGACTGGGTGAAGCTAATTTAGATGCAGTAAGCGAGGATAAACTTGTTAAGTTCGTCTTAAAAATAATTTAAACACGATAACTTTGCAGAATATTTTAAAACAGTCGTGTAAGTATCATGCAAAATCGATAAAATATATGTCGATTTAAAATTGATGCCAACTATTGAATGGAAATTTCAATCGGAATATTCATACAATACAAGCCATCCATAAGATTTTCGTTTTCTTCATATATTCTTAAATTAATATTTGCATTAATTCATTAATAAAAACAGCCTTGAATCATGACATGATGTGATCTGATTTTAGTTGAAATAGTAAAGAATTTTTCATCATTTTTATTTTGTTACTCAAGTTGCAGCGCTTGCTGAATGACAAATTTTTTGATTTCGATCAAGACAGTATTTGCTGATTTGTTACGATATCATTTATATTATTTTCAATTATTGTCCAATATTTCACAAAATGTTATAATCATTCCATGTAAACACATTCTTCGTAAGAGCATGAGCGAATTTTATTTGAAAAATCATTCTATTTAGGAAAATATCTCAACAAAAATGAACGTAATTTTATACCAAGTATATTTGGCTTTTCAAACACTTAAATGCTACATCGTTGAAGCAGTACGTTTGGCCAGCAATTTCTAGTAACACACATGATATAAAGCAAAAGGACTTTTAATGGTTATTTGTAAAGCAATATTATAATGCCAAATGATTCCTTTTCCAATTTAATGATATTGTATGAAAAAAATGAAAACCAAGTTTCCTATCATTCTCAAATTTGTGTATAGATTGTAATGTCAAATTTAATGCAGTTTTCATTCACCAAATTTTATCGAAATATAAATCAATAGATTTTTTATTAGTATATTTTCGAATGGGCTACCTTAGACAAATGTGATTCTGGTGGAGTAAGAGTGTTCCATGCAAAATTGAATAATTAGGCATTTATATTCTCTAAATCCTTCAGCATTAATTCTATTGGATTAAGGAGAAAATTGCTGATTGTGAACTTCATAAAGAAAATCAATCTTTCAATACTATTGCAGAAAATTCGTTATTAAATTTGTTTCTTATGCAAACAATCACATTATAAAAAAACATATTAAAATTATTTCTTACAGTGTCAGTATAAACCAAATATTATATAGTGTAGAAAAGTCAATTGAATTTTTTACAGTTATCGGAATATAATCATTAAATAATGTTCCTCAAATTGAGATTATACATAAATTACTCATCAATAATTATCTATTTCTGGAATTTATGAGTTTCGTTTAAATAATTTTATGTAAAAAATTACATTTAGCATGATTTGAAATTAACTCAGCAGAAAAGATTTGTAAGAAAATAGCATATGTCAGCAGATATTTACAAATCAGCTGATATAAAGTATTATAAACTGCAACAGAAGGACACCGATTTATTATCTTCTCCATAATGAATATCATACTTTCCTTGTGCCTCGTTGGAGCTGCTCTATTTGCAACCGCTTATACCACTCAAGAATGTGTCTACCCTAGCTATCAAACAACTGAGCAAGATATCGATAACATGTCCGTTGAGGAAATGAAGAATTTATTAAAGGAAATGTATACATCGGAGGGTCTTAAAGAGAAAAGTGAAATGGTAGACAGAATGGAATCTGATGAATTGAGAGATAAATTAAAATTCTTGTTGTTGGAATAATAATAAGGCGTTGATGAAGATAAAGAGGAAGAATAAGCTTGCCAACATTGTAATTTATTTGCAGATTGCGGACATAAAATTCCTGAAAAACAAATTTCACACACAAGTTAAACTAATATAGATGAAGAAAAGCATTTTTGTTCGCATTTTATTTGTGCTATCTTGCCATTTGTCTATTTTTTACGTAAAAATATACTTTGTTTGTCTATATATTAATGCATTATATATAAAAAACTATCATAACAACAAATACGCATTATGCTAATATCAGAATATTTAAATATTAAACATGGGTTTATCAAAGATTTTAAAATGAGATGAAATCCTAATTTTGAAGACGTAAGCTATTTTTGCGTTTAAAAGCATTATAGGAGAAATAACTAAGTAAATATTTTTTTCACGCGACAAGGCTACAAAACTTTATCACTTGATATAAAATGAATGTTACATTTACTCAAATACGGCGTTGAATATTTTCTATTTTATTGCGTTTCTTGATGTGTTTTAATCTAACCTTATTATTAATTCAAATTTCTTAATAATTTGATATTCTCAAGCAATATATTATCAAAAAAATGGGCAAATTTTCAAAGTTCACCAACTTCTAGTGTGATATTTCCTTCTTCGGCAAAATATATTTTAAAAATTTACTCAGTTTATATAACGTGAGCAGGGTTTGAACTTTATTGCACAAGATAAAATGTTTTTAATATTCGGAAAATATCAAAACTCAAATTTACTTTAAAGAGTTCACCTTTTAGTTATATCTAAAGGTTTGTCATAAACAAATGTGATTATATCGAAGTCGAAAAACGAATAAGAAAATTTTTAAACATCAAATACCAAGACATAATTAAATCCGAAGTTCTTTGTCATTTGACCATGCGAAGGTGACTAATTTTCTTTCAAAAGCATTGCTCTCAATTTTTTCTAAAGTAAATAACCAAGTGGACATAAATTTATCGAATCATAGAGAGCGGCTTTGCGTATTTATATAAACTATTAGATGCAGCATTTCGATTAATTATATTTTAATTTAAAATAAGCAGTTTATAATAGTTAAAGCAAAAAATGTGCTTATGTGTAACAGCATATTGCGATATTAGTTAAAATGGTCCACCTCTAAAGGATATTTAAAATTTACACTGAAAATGATTCTATAAGATTTATAATTATGCACAATTTGTAAATATTGCGAAACAATTGTCACTGGAGGCTTTTATATAAAATTTGACTAGAATTCTAGTTCATATAAAATTATGCTTATCATAGGCACTGGTGAATGAATCAAGATTCCAATAACTATCTGTTCATATGAGGCTACAGTTGTACACAATAATTACATTCATTGTACCCTTCCCGTATGCACATGGGAAGGACACAATAAATTTTATTAAAGCTCGCATTTCAAAAGAATATTTAAATTCTTAAGGCAAAATTTGATTCCGCGAAATAGTTTTGAAGCATAGTTTTAACAATAAAATAGTGAGTAAAACGCTGCATTTGAAGATGATATTATCGTCTTTTATATAGCCAACTTAAGATATTTTATATTGTTATTATTCTCCATGTCTTCACCTCAAATAGATATATATATTTTATTGTTGGTTTTTTTACACACATTATTCTTTTAATGTAAATCTTTCGAGCTAACCAAGACGTGACAAATATTTGCTCTCTAGATTTTTGCTGAGTCAAATATAATTTATGCCCACGCATTTTTTAGTAAGAAATCTTTGTAAAACTTCAAGTAAATTGTCCAGAGTACAATTATTCCGACTTTATAGGAATTTTTCCATTCCTAATTTATTTTAATAACATGATACTGATAACAAAATATTTTCATTAAGTATATATGTGTGTTGGACAACATGCTTAATTTGTCATTAGAGTTTTAAATTTGCAAAGATTTTAATAGTTCATTTCTCTGAAATTCTTATGCATAAAAAGTTTCTGCAATAGAACAAGCGTCTCAGCAAACATATCTTAGAAATTATTACTTTAAATATGTAACAAATAAATCATTAATATAATTCTCATATAATTAAAAGGTGAACTCTTTAAAGTGAAATTTGAGTATTGATATTTTCTGAATAATAAGAACATTTTCTCTTGTGCAATAAAATTCAAACCCTGCTCACGTTACATAAATTGAGTAAATTTTTATTATATATTTTGCCGAAGAAGGAAATATCACACTAAAAGTTGGTAAACTTTGAAAATTTACCCATTTTTTCGATAATGTATTGCTTCAGAATATCAAATTATTAATCAATTTGAACTATTAAAGGGGTTAGATTAAAAGACATTAAAAGTCTTTTAAAATTTACCCTTTTAAACTTAGCCAGGATTAGATAGATAACAAATAACATTTTGTAGTAATCACTATGATGAACCTATACAAAGCAAAACCTGTGCTATTAACACGATGGTGCTTGGGCTTTATACTTGCTGGATGGTCGATTGAAGATGTCGGCAATTTGTCCATATTCAACTTGTGTGCCAATCAAACTATTAGTCTCTTTATCGACTACGGTTTATAGGCATTTTTGAAGTATAACTAAGCATCAACCGTGTCTATGAGTCGAAATTTTTAATGAAATTTTTTTCCAATGTGTCAAATATTCCATTTTGTCAATGCATATTTCCAAATCAGCCATGTCATGCATATTGACGTGTTAGCCATTCGACACTTGGACCAAAGAAATAAAATATACATGTCTGTTGCCATTTTAGTTCTGAACTTGAAAACGTGTGCTTGTAATTTACACCAGAATTATTCTAAAAATGTTATGGGTGGTTTAATCTGTCTTCAGGATTTAAACGTGCAAACAGTAAAAATATCCTTACAATTTAAGAATTAATAACTATTAGTTTATTTAATAAAGAGCAAATCGCAAATTAACACCCTGGTATTATCTGCGTCATGGATTTTACAATATATCTAAAAAAATTCAAATATAAATTTTATTGTGGTTTTAAATTTCTTTCAATATTTTGACTACAAATTATTAGTCATTCCACACTTGGATCAAAATATTTTATCGTTCACGCCCGTCTCAGGTAGAGTCTTAATTATAAAATCGTTTATTAACAATTCTGTACTAAACTGTTTCATTGAAACATTACGCGTAAAATTAGTATAAATATATTCACAATTAAAATTATAATTATGTAAATATGATTTATACAATGAAAAGTCGGACGTAAAATAATGTGTTAATACATTGTGCATTAATGGCATAAATACATTTTTCATCGTAAATAATTCCATAGTCAGGTTTGGACTTTGGAAAATCACACACAATTTTTAAAATAGCTATCTTAATCAATATGATTTAGTAAATTTTAAATTTATGCGAAACTTCTATTGAGATTGACAGCTACCGTCCAATTTGCTTTTAAATTTTCCGTCGCTAAATGTTATTTATAGTTAGCTATTATAAATAAAGGTCCACAATCATTCACAAAATAAAATCGAAAACGTGGTGTTGTCTGTAATATAGTAGAGACGATCTTGCATAGATCATGATATTACTTTTAAGAATATAATCTGGGAAACCTTATTAATTGATGCATTAACGATAATTCTCTTCATGAAATTATGTTTTTGCCGTTCAAATGCCAAAGTCAGTTTGCTTTTTATATTATTCATTGCTTATATATTAAAAAAATTATTACAGTGTACCTTACGATTTTCGCAAGTCGTAGAAGAATGGATGATAGAAGACTAAAAGTTCAAGCAAATATCAGGGTCAATTAAAGAGTTAATTTTATGTACACCTGCGTGCCGTACTTTATGGCGTTTTATTAGTAGGAGCTAACAATATGCACCATACCCTAAATATATATTGCGAAGTAATTTGGGATATTTAGACTGTAAATTATACTAGATTGAGCTCGTTTTGGGGTTTCAATGCACATAGAGGTTTCGCCATGTAATATCTAACGATCTAATGTTCCTATTTTAAATAATCTGTTTTCACATTTTTCTAATGTAAGCTGAAAATCGTCCATACAATTCACCTTGTATAATAGTAATTTGATTCTATATTTACGTTTTGTGATTATGTAAATTAGTGCAACTGCTGAGTAATTGTGTAAGATAAATCATATCGTTTAAGAAAAAGTACTTCTGAATAAATCATTAGATTTTACATATTAACTTTAATTGACTTTTTTGATAAAATTAATTTAGCATCTGGTCGAGCTGTATAACGTCTTTCATCAAAACTTATGCATGTGAATATAGTTTCTTCATAATTAACGATGATTTTGATAGTGTTTTTTCCCAAATCACTCGGGAAATTAATCATGCGTCAATTAAGAGCACATGTAAATTAACCATGCTTTAAATTCTTTCCAGGTTATCCTCATCCGCCATCTGTTCTAAGCGGAAGCAGCCGAAATATAAATGTTTCAATAATTTGTTTTGTATTGTGTTGTAACACGCGGCTCCGTGTTACAACCCAACGATGTTCGATACAGTGCTCTTTAAGGTCAAATATTCTAAATCTGTTCTTATACAATATTTCTCTTAACTGTGATTTTAGGAACAATCTCTGTTAGTTTCAAGCAGTTTTAATCGATATTTCTTGAACATCAATTTTATTTGTAATTACTAGGGTTTTTATTAGATAAACAGAACCGCGCGCGATCCGAGACGATCACGCGGTGAACTATTGTGTCACTGCGGATTTATTTCGCTTAGTTGGATTATCTACACAATGGATTTAACTTCAAAGAATAATGGATTAATATAATGACATGAGTTAAAACCATAGCAAGCAGTGAACTAAATATTTGTGAGTTTTATCATTGAAGTCTTTAAACGGTTTATATATTCATCTTTAGTGATAACTTTTAACATAGATTCTGTTCAAATCATCATGTATTTTCAATCGACTTTTTGTCATTGAAGTCTTTAAACGTTATTGCCTCGGAAACGGCTGCACATTCCCGCGCACAGACGCGACGTTCAAGTGATCGCGGTCACCCTCAACATCTCAGGAGGATCCGCCCATGGAAGGTTCGGAAGACGGGTGGTGTCAGCCTCCTCGGCAGCAGAAGAGAATGAGCACCGCAAGATTGTTGGCCGCTCCACGTCTGATGGCTCGAAGCACGTTGCTTTCGCGGTAGAGCGCAATCAAACTATTGTCTTTACAGCGACGGCTCCAGTCAAGTCATGCTTCAAACGCCCAAATGCCAGCAACCAGTCTCATCGTCAGTTGCCACTATCAACATCTTTTCTCATCTGTGACGCAACCTCTGGCGAATCATTTCCCATAGACACTGGATCAGATGTAAGCTTAATACGCCACAATTATCTCGAACCCACCAACCCAGTTGACACCAGCAGTCTGACCTGCGCCAATGGCTCCAACATTGCGACGTTTGGGGTACGAGTACACACAATCTCGTTCTCCAAATCAAAAAGATGTTTCAAATATTTGTTCATCATCGCCAATACGACAAGAAACATCATTGGACGTGACTCTCGTACACTTCGACCTAACCATCCGTCCAAGAACGCGAGAGATAGAGGAACCAGTATCAGTGTTGACAGAACCAAAATCAGTCGATACATGGTATGGCAGAGCAAAAACACTTCCTGTAAGGTTAGCCTCCCTTCATTGTGTACTAATTTTTATTGTCGGGGGGGTTTATGTAACACGCGGCTCCGTGTTACAACCCAACGATGTTCGATACAGTGCTCTTTAAGGTCAAATAGTCTAAATCTGTTCTTATACAATATTCCTTTTAACTGTGATTTTAGAAACAATCTCTGTTAGTTTCAAGCAGTTTGAATCGATATTTCTTGAACTGCAATTTTATTTGTAATTAATAGGGTTTTTATTAAATAAACAGAACCGCGCGCGATCCGCGAGGATCACGCGGTGGACTATTGTGTCACTGCGGATTTATTTCGCTTAGTTGGATTATTCGTAATTTATGTGAAGGATTTACTGTCCACATAGAATAATGGATTAATATATTGACATGAATTAAAACCATAGCAAGCAGTGAACTAAATATTTGTGAGTTTTTGTCATTGAAGTCTTTATACGGTTTACATATTCATCTTTAGTGATAACTTTTAACATTGATTCTATTCATATCATCATGTATTTTCAATCGAGTTTTTGTCATTGAAGTCTTTATACGGTTTACATATTCAATTTTAGTGATAACTTTTAACATTGATTCCATTCATGTCATCATGTACTTTCAATCGAGTTTTTGTCATTGAAGTCTTTATACGACTTACCCCTTCATTCTTAGTGATAACTTTTAACGATGACTTTTTTAGTATCATCATGTATTTTAAATCGATGGCATAAATACAGTTCAACTCAGACATTTGTATGCGAATAACTGCGTGTGTGCAAAACATTTTTCTTTATAAACATAAATCATTTTAACTTTTGTCGTCCAGAAGACGGACAATTTAGTTTAACTGTGAATGGTGTTTAAGACCTACTCTTGAATTTTAAATTCACTGGAATATGTTTTCAAAATTATATGAAATAAAGACCAATTTCTTTGCTTTTGGAGTAGTTAAAATTTGAAATATCGACTAACAAGTTTAACAAATCTTTATATAGAAACACGCTTTTACTTGAGAACTACAGAAACGAAATATAATCAGACATTCTGCAAAATTGGAATATTTTATCGCTTGTTTTCTTCAATTAAAACAACTTTGTTTTACCATGCACAATTTTAACGCTCTTTCGAATAAACATGAATTTTTTTAATAATAGTACGAAAATATTTAATTGATTCCTATGTTTCTCTCGATTTATTTATAAAAGCAAGTTTTGTATTGCCAGATGGAATGTTTCCCTAAGAAAAGAAAGAAGCCTTGAGTCCATATTTTACTCGAAGCTTGTTAGTTAACATTCGGTGTTCCCCTATACCAAGTACGCATAGAGATTTTCTTCTTATTGGCTTGGTGTGGAATCGTCATTTCCTTCCGAAGGCTTCAACATTGTTCATACTAACCGCTGTAGATTATGAACGATCTGATCTTTGCTGACTGGTTACATTTCGGAACGGGGTATTCCGTTCCATCAACAGAAATCCAAACACACACAGTCAAAATGTAAACAATTGCAGATTTAAGCAAATATAAAACAACACAATGAAACAGTTCTATTTATATTAATTATTGACACACTTATGGTTCTTTTTTTCAATAATCATTCCCATTAACTAAACTCTATATGTACATAAGTATGGAGCACATGAATACACCCAATCAAAGATTATATATATATATATATATATATATATATATATATATATATATATATATATATATATATATATATATATATAATTGTATAATTGCAGCAATCGCAAATTTCCGGTATTTGTTATCTCACCATGAGTGCAATAAATTAGTTTGAGGGACAGAGAGGTAGTTTGGAACATGATACGATAATTCAGTTTAAAATTCAAAACAGAAAAAGAACAAACATGATTGCGCGGGTGGTAGTAACAGTTCTTTAATCGATGTTTGCGAATTTGAAATAAACGCCAATCCCATTGTATTTAACCAGTCGTCGGGCAACATATCAAAATTACCACCAAACTAGATTTTTCACATAAATGATGCGAATAGAAATAGACTGAAAGCCAGAACGACACTTAAATTAAGAACAAATAAAGAGATAAAGAAAGAAATATTAAGGGCAAATTATATTTAAATTACATCAAATTACATCATATTTTATGCCTCCAAATTCACCAACGAATAGAATATATTGTGTGTAAATATATATATATATATATATAATTTTACTAATTTATTTAATGAAAGTTTGGGTCAGCTACTTGCAAAATAATTCAATTCTATATATGTATAACTAAATTTTTTTTTCAAAGTTATAAAAAACCCATAGATAATTATTCAAATATTTATCTCTAATATAAGCAAGAGTGTGAGTCAAATGTATCTTATCACAATAAATTTGCTCAATGAACGACCATATTTCTAATAAATTATTACCGTATATATACGGATATATATATATATATATATATATATATATATATATATATATATATATATATATATAAATTTACTCAATGAACGACCATATTTCTAATATATTATTACCGTATATATACGGATATATAAATATATATATATATATATATATATATATATAAATATATATATATATATAGCCGTATATATAAGGTAATAATTTATTAGAAATATGGTCGTTTATTGATAAAATTTATTGTGATAAGAGACATTTGACTCACACTGTTGCTTATATTTGAGATAAATATAGGAATAAATATCTATGGATTTTTATAAACGTAGATATTTATGTTACTTTCATTTTTATATAAGAATATATATATATATATATATATATATATATATATATATATATATATATATATATATATATATATATATTGAAATGTAAGTTAAATAAAATTTATTTTACCCTTACCATATGCAAAAACAAAATAAATTTTATCACATATAAGAAAGGTTTCTTTCGGATATTCCTCTCAAATATCTACTAATGAACATATATTTACATATAAATTGGAAAGCAAAACAAGATAGAAATATGTGAACATAGAGAGATGTGCAAAACAAAAACCAATTAGTTGCGTGCGACACATCCAGTTCAAGCTCAACGCTTGTACGTGCTTCTTCTGCTTGCATAAATCTGGCTGCAATTTGTTTATCCATAAGGCTTCGTACGAGGCTAGCTCCCTTTTCTTTGTGCATTTAGTAATTACTTTGAATGTTACGTCTGGAGAACATACGTTTAATGTTTCGCGCAATAGCAGACGTGTATTCACTATTTGATTTAAAACAGGCGTTTACGTTACAATGTTCTCTCATTCGAGCGATTAGCCCTCTGATCAATCGGCCAACGCAAATTGCCCGACGACTTGCGCATGTATATTTGTAAATAATATTTTATATCAAAATTAACGGCCTTTCCTCTTGGACTGCTGGTAAAGGCAAGTGTATTACCCTAAATAACACTCTTAGTTTAACAGCATTAAATGTGCGTGTTAATACTCCTTCAACTTTCATATGTTCAATTCCTGAAACCGCATCCCCCTTAATTGGAATGGCTCGAGCTTCTGCGCATTGGCCTCATCAATTAAACCAGCATCAGTTAAGATCTTAATTTTATTTATCACTTTGCGTTCCATTTTGTCTATATCCTCTGATTTGTCGACTAAACGCCTGAATTTTTAATTTTTCTTTAACACGTTTTCATTCTTATGTGGGTAGTGAGATTTGTCCATTATATCTACGACCTTGCCCCTATCAGCGCGTAGTATTGTATATGTCTGCATTTCAGCTGATTGGTTTACGTTTTTTCACACTCTCTCATCATTAGCATTTTCTATTTTGTTTTACCTTTCAACATTTGTAGATACTTAAGAAGAATATGAGAAAGAAATTGTTCTTGTATCTGATAAAATTTCTTTTTGTTTTTGCACATAGGAAGGGTACAATGGATAAATGTATATTTATATAAACGCATTATTTTACTTTCCTCTATAAAAAAAAGCCGGCGGGTAGCAGAGAATATATTCTAAACGACAACATTTATATTTATTCATTACATTAATCGCACATAATATAAATATATAAAACATATATTAATATGTATAACTGTATATATATATATATATATATATATATATATATATATCAATAAAATAAATCATGTGAGATTACTATGAGTCAACCTCATATAATTAAGGATGTATATAGTCTTTATATTAGCATATGTATTTAATTATTTATAATCACAGCGTCTATCAAATCCATTTTTAAATCTTTGTAAAATCTAATAAATGCTGTTTTTGCGAAAGAAAAGATTAGAAGGAAATATGATTTTTTCGTTCCAGTTCATTCGCAATCAGTTTCCAAAAAACGACAGCCTTCATTCACCCTCATAATTTACTCCGGTTTGTCCATTACCCGTTTTGTTACCCGAGAAAAGCTTTATTGAATATTGGGCCTAATGATTTTTCTACCAGTGTTACATTCATTATATCATTTCCCGATTTTATTTCAATTGACTATCTGATTCAATCTCTTTGAGTTGCATTGCGTGGTTCGTTTGCCTCAATCTCAGTCTATTTCACGATCTAATTCCCTTTAATGCAGAGCTAAATCAGAACTTTAAATATGTCCGGGTCAAATGATAATTCACATTTAGAAATGAAGTCATTTGAAACATCGCAAATTTCATTGTTATTCGTTTGCATGATATCTATGTCAGTCAATTTTCTTTGCACGAAATATTTTAAAACTTCAAAAATTATTTTCTATTTATCTTTCTTAAACTTTGAGTACATTCTGGAATTTGGAATGATATGCAGAAGCCGCATTATTGAAAGGTATTTGAGCTCATTCAATTGACTAATGAGCATAGGATGCATATTCGCCAGACTGCTTTATATTTATCTGCAAAGTCTGCGCTGGAATACAGCATATATTTTCGATTTTTGTTCGTCAATAATTACACTATTTTTGATGAGTTAATACATGTCCTTTATGATAGTAATAAATAATTATTCGCATAAGGTTTATTTAATTTAATTCAAGCCATAGTCCCTAATCTAAAATAGATTATGTGCATTATTTGAACATATATCGAAGACAAAATGAAGGACACTAAAATGTTTGATGATATTTTACGAAATAATTTCGAATTTTGGTGAGAATAAAAACAAAATTTCCGTTGGCACCGATTTGTTTACGGAATCATGTTATTGCGATCAGCGCAAAAAATGCAGAGATGGGTTATATATTGTAGTTCTAATAAATTTGGCATCAAAAATAGAATGGAATTATTAATCGGAATATTTTAAAATAGCTAAAATAATTTTTTTTAAATATGATGATTTTTACCATTTAAATTATTGTACAAAAGTTTAGATTAGACATGAAAGATATTTGGACATAAGCATGCGCTTTCCAAATTCGTGATTTATATTCAAATTTCATGGAGTTTCAGCTTCAGCTGCTTTTCGAGCAAATTTCACTGTACAAAGAAATTCTCAGATTGATAAAGTGTTTTAGTCTTTTTTTGAACATATTTTCAATTCAACAAGTTTTGCAGATTTAAATATATTGAGATATAAAATTAAATAATTTCTCTCTCTATTGTCTTTGCATAGTCTATATAATTTCCTCTACAATTTTTGGTTATATTTATTAGTAAAAAGTGCATTGATCAATGTCGAAATCTACTACTTCATAAAACACGTAATGCTTCTGTATTAAAATTTAAAGAAATGTTCGTCATGTTTTTATGTGAACACTTCATTAATGTAAATACTGATATTAAAACATTTATCATAGTGTCAGTATAAACCATGTAGTGTATGGTAAAGAAAAAGGGATTTCCATTTCTAACAGTGATTAAAAAGAAAAATAATAAAATAATATTCCTGAAATTGAGATTGTGTATAAATTACTCATTCACAAATAATCTATTTCAGAAATATATAAAATTCTTTTCAACAATTACATTTAGGAACATTTGAAACTATTTCAGCATAATTGAAAGAAAATTGCAAATTTCAGCAGATATTTTAAAATTGAGCATATATAAAGGATTTGAAACTTCAGCAGAATGACAAAATTTTAATATCTATTTCATAATGAACATCATACTTTCCGTGTGCCTCTTGGCAGTCATTCTATTTGCACTACCTGAAAACATAGCCGGCAATACTGATAACTCTGAATCCCTTACTTACAAAACAACGCGAGAAGATTTAGATAAAATGTCCGAGGAGGAAAAGAGGAATTTATTAACGGGAATACTTGCAACAGATGATGAAGAAGGTCCTCTAAGTCCAAGCGAAACAAAAGCAATGATAGACAGAATGTCATCTGAAGAAGTGAATGACTATTTAGCATTTTTGTTTGCGAATTAATTATAAGACGATGACGATGCAAATATTTTCTGAAATTGTAATTTATTAGATGTAAATGCGGCATTTACGAAGAACATATTTAAACCAAATTTAAAATAATATAGATGACAAAAAGCATTCTTCTTCGAATTTTAATTGTGTTATCTTATAATTATTGTCTCTTTATTTACGCGAAAATTATATTTTGCTGGCCAGGTCAATTCATTGACGCATTATCTATAAAATAACTAACAGATTAGAAAATTTGCATTATGCATATATTTCAATTTCGCAATAGAAAATGAAGGGTTGGCATTGATTATAAAAAGAGGAAATACTAATCAATAACTCGTAATTTATTTTTGAATTTTAAAGCAATACATCGTGTATTATCTAAGTATCTATTTGTTTTCACACGACACGTCTACTGCACATTACAAATTTATATGAAATAAATGTTTCATTTACACAAATATTGCCTCACATTTGTCGCGTTTCTAGATGACATTTAAGTTAAATGAAACTGAGCTGTCCGATTTTTAGTTAAACTCTCTTAATAGTTTGAGTTTCTGAAACAATATAATATTGGGAGTTTTGTAGTAGTTCACGAACAACTAGTGTGATATGTAAAGCCTCGAATGAAGTCTTTTAATATTTTTCTGAAGGACGAAATCTTGAGCAGGGTTTATATCTGATGGCTTAAGCTAAAATGATTTATGTTATTCACAAATAACAAAACACATATTTTAGTTTAAAGGGCTTCGATTTTAGATATTTGGTAATTTCAAAGTAAGAATAATTTTTGAAAAAACGAATGTGCTCATATCGAATAGGAAAAACTAATGCGATCATTATCGCACATCAAGTGCGAAGCCATAGACAAAGCCATGTTTTCCGGATAATTGACCTTTCAAAGGTGACTAATTTTCTGTCAAATCAGCGCGATTAATTTTGTCTAATGCTAGCCAGAAGTTGGACTTATAAAGTAATCGAAATCTAGCGATCCTCTTTGCGTATTTATAACCAAGTCTAAGTTCAGCTTTGCGTTTGAAAATGAGTTTACATACAGAATCATAAGAGTGCTAAATTGCGACAGCATAATACGTTTAACGTTAAAGTATTTCACCTCTCAAGAAGAAATGAAATGAATTGCAAATAATTTTATAAGATTTGCAATTACTCACAAATTAAAGACATCGCAAAATATTGAGTGGATTTCTAGGTTTTACAAAAATTAACTTATCAATAGCGTTACTTGCGTATAATAATACATATGTACAAAATAATTAAATTCTAATATTTTTCAAGTAGACGAAATTTGTTCTTGTATATTATTTCTGACGCATAATTAAAATAATGAAATACTGAGTGAAACGCTACATATTAAGTTGATATTATCGTCTACCTATAGACAACATTTGATATTTTATATTGTCATTTTTTTACTTGACTTCACTGCAAATGGATACATTTTTCATTTTTTGTATATTGCGAAACCTTATTGGTTTAATGGAGAAGCATTTTATTAACCAAGACGCGACAAATATTTGCTTTCGAGATTTTCGCTATGTCAAATGAACTTTATGCTTAATCATATTTCAGAAACACAACGTTAAAACAAATTCACATAAATGAAAATTTGTTGGTAAATTATTCCGCCTTTATAGGAACGTTACGAGTCCTAGTTAATTTAAATAACAGGATATTGACAAAAAAGACTTCCTATTAAGTATTCATGTGTGTTGGAAAATATTTCGAATTTGCCATTACTCTGTTAAATTTACAAGATTTTAATAGTTCGGTTCTGTGAAATTCTTATGCTTACAACGTTTTTTAGTACAACTTGCGGCTCAGGACAACATATTTTTGAATTTATTATTTTAATTATATAACACATAATTCACTAATATCGTTCGCATGTTGATGACTTTTTAACTTTCCCTTTGTAAAATACAAAATAAATATCGTATTTAGTAAGCACTTTGAATAGATAAACTGGGTGATTCTTGGGCTTTTTGCCGGCTGGATGGTCATCTGAAGATGTCGGCATTAAATTCAAATCGAATTTCCAAATATGTAAACCATTTTGTCAATGTAATAATTAATCTGTTAAAAGACTTCAGTTTTTAGCCATTTTGTTGATACATCTCTAAGCATCAACTAGGTTTATACTTTAAAAGGTTTTAGCAAATTCTTTCAAATCTGTTTTAAAATCCACCATTTTACAATGAATATTTACAAATCAACCATAACATGCCTAATATGGTTTCAACTTTCTGTTGATATCATAACTTCAAATAGTTAGTAAATGGACACCAGTACCAAAGCACTTAAATAAACACATATGATCTCGTGATAATTCTGAAAACATGTAATTGTAATTTGCTCTTAAACCACTTCTAAATATTTTTATTTGGTGATTAGTGTGTCTTCAGACTTTAAACGTAGAAATATCAGAAATAACCAGACTACTTATTTCAGATTTAACTATTTTAATTTATCCAATAAATTTCCAAACGAAATATAAGGCGCTACTATTAATAGCTTCATCGATTTTAAAATATATTGGGATATATATATATATATATATATATATATATATATTTTCTATATATAACTTTTTTCTTGTAATTTTTTGACTTTCAATTTTAGTCAATTGACACGTGGATCAAACGATTTTATTTATCCTTGTGCCCTAGTCATAAACATATTTTTACATAACGCCTTCTCTTAATTTTATAAATTTTATTTATCCAGTCAACGTCCGACATAAAATAAAGCCTTAAATTAATGTGTAGTAAGTACTTATGTTTTTTGTGCTTGATATAGAGATAGACAGGTTTGTGATTCGGCATCTCACTTGCCAATGTTAAAATAAACTACGATTATCATTGTTGCATAGCAAAGTTTAAAATATGTGAACAAAACTCACTTTGATCTCGAAAGCTAAAGTCCAATTTGCTTCTCAATGTCTGTCGCAATATTGTAGTTATCCGATATACTGAATTACTTCAAATGAAGTGCAACTGCAATCCCCAATATTTAAATTGAAATCGTCTACCATATACGACAAGGTCCTACATAGACCAAGATAAATTTCTGCTAACGTTCGAACTGTGCGATTCCTGGTGACTAATTCCAAACACATTTTTAAGCATATAATCTGGAAAACCTAATTAATTAATTCATTAAGGATAATTCATCTCACAATATTAAACTTTCGCCCAATAAATGTCTATTTAAATTTGCAATTTATTTTACCTAAAGTTTATTGCGTAGAGTGAAAATATATTCAATTGTAATTAATTGTTATGCACCTTAAAGCGAAGTGTTTTATAAAGGAAAAGAAGGACATACACATTCATGTATTATGATTTGATCATGAGCGATTCGTTCTTTCTGATGCCTCATCAGTAAGAACGATACTGCGAATTATTGTCATTATTTTTATATTGCCAAGAAAGTTGGAACACTTTGACAGCAAACTCTAATAGATGTGCTCGTCTTGGGGTTCCAATCCACGTGGAGAGTTATCCATGTGCTATTTGACTTGTCCCTCTTTTCTTATTGAAACTAATTTGTTGTTAGTTAGACAATTGAAATAATAAGCAAGTATGTATTAGGATTGCGAACCTAGTAACAAATTAGTTCAGTTGTGACCAGAAGGATTATACATACTTGCATATATATTAGTTCTCCGCAACAAACAGTATTTAATTGAAAAAATAATTTAAATTGAGTTTATTTGACTAAGTTAATTTAACATTAGTTCAAGCTCAATGACATGTGTTACTCAAAAAGTATACGTTAAAACATTGTTATATTACATCTATCTTTGAATTCAGTGGTAAATTTTCACAAATCCTCGAGAAATTTATCGAGCTATGCTTTGGAGCATGTGCTTATTAACTGTATTTTATAATCCATTCAAAAAGTACCACACCGCTGTCCATTATGTTTGGGAAACAGCATACAAACTAATACTATAATAACTTAAATTGTCTTATTGTGATAAGCGCGTCCGTTTCCCTTTAATTATTATTTCACTTCAGTAGATGTTCAATGTAAAATTACCTAAGAACTATTTTAATGGATTTTGATTTAGTTAGTATTAAAAATATGTGAGAACAGGTTTGACAAATCTTTGTAAAAAGGCATGTTGGAACGCCAAAATTAATAAATCCAAAATTAATGTGTACAAATACAAAAAGAAAATTTCTCTAATTTCAGAAGCAACAACCCTGTTTTATCATGCACAATTTAAACATTCTTTTGTATATAAACGATTTTTAAATTAAAGCTGTACAAAAGAATTTTGTTTTAGTATATTTTTGAGGATTAAATCAAAGTAAGCACGTTTTGAATTTTCAATTTGAAATTTTTTCTAACCAAGGAGGGAATCTATGGGCTCATATTTTACTTGAAGTCTGCTAGCTCAAACTCATGCAAATTCGATAAAACGTACGGTGAAATAAACGTTTGGTTCAATATAGAATGGAATGGAATATAAAATGATTTGAAGTATTTTTTAAACGTAATGCTTTCTAAGGTGTAAAATATTCTACGAATTTTCTAATCAGAAATTTAAAAAATGAAATAAATCGTGTTTTGGATATTTGTGAAATATATTCAAATTTAATGATATTGTAGCTTTTGAAGTTTTCCGTGCAAATTGCGTTGAACAGAAATGTTGGTTTGAATAATAATATGTTTTAGTAATAAATAAATAATTTATATAATTTGGCTTTCCTTTGTCTTTACATCGATTACATCTTTTCCTTCAATAATTTTCGTTTTATTCATTGATGAAAAGCTCGTTGATTAATGTCGAAATGTACTGCTTCATAAAAAAATTTGTGCTTTAATTTTTCTTTAAGATATAAAGGAATTTTCTCATTTACCTATTTTGCGCCTCCCATATGAACAACCATTTTTTAAAGATAAAACTTACGCCGAAACCTAAATGTCGATTATTTTGATTTTTGATTTCGACCAATCTTTACGGATTTATTACTACATCAGTTACCTGCTTTTCATGTTTAATATCAGTATTCCTCAAAATCGTTGCATTCGCGAAGTATCAAAAAATAAAACCCCAGTACTATACCAGGTTATTTAGCATTTGAATAAATGGTGAGCAAATTTATTCAAGCTGTACGTTTGGCAAACAGTTTCTAGTAACAAATTTTATATCATGCAAAAGGACGTTGAATAACTATTTCAAAATTTATTCATAATGCCAAATTTAGCACGTTCTAATTCAATGATATTATATTTGATAAATGGGAAACAATTTTTCTTTCATTCACAAATTTCTGCATATATAGTAATAAAAAAATATATCATTCTTCTCTTTTACTAAAATGTGTGATATGTTTACATATAAATAGTTTTGTTATTAATCTGCATAATACACATGTGATTCGATCCATGTTAGAGGGTCCTATGCAAAATTGAACAATTGGATTTTTAGATTTTAAAAACCGTCAGCTTTATTTTTATTTGATTTATTCGCAAATTAGTAAACAGTACATAATGTAAACATAAAACTTTATCATTTATTGAGAATTTGAGTAGTCGGGAAATATTGAGAAACTTTTGTGTTTTTAATACAACCGTACGAATTACATTCCGAACACAACAAACTGTTAATATATAAAAAAGCATTTATTATGCGGTTTTAAACTTCAGTGAAGCTATAGCATTATTCATAAATATTTAATTTTATATTCGTGCTTGTTGAATATATTATTCAACAATAATTTTAAAAATTCTTTATTATATATTTTTCTTATGTGAACAATTGCATATAACTAATATTAAAATATTGCATACTGTGTCAGTATAAATCAAGTATTGTATATTGTAGTAAAGCAATTTAATTTTTTAAAGTGATTAGTAAATTCTAATTATTAAATCATGTTCTTAAAATTGGGATTAACCATAAATTACTCACTCTATAATAAGCAGGGTCATGAATTTATAAAATTTATTTAAATAATTTTTTGCAACACAATTAAATTATTAACATTCTAAAATAATTCAGCAAAATTTTAAACTTTGTATAAAAAAATTACGTATGTCAGTAGAAATGTTAAAAGTAAGCTTATTTAATGTCTTTGAAACTGCAACATCTAGACAAGGTTTTAATACCTACTGCACAATGAAGACGAAACTATTACTTTGCCTCTTAGTAGTCAGCATATTTGCACTATCTGGATGTAAATGCCTAACCGAGGTAAAAACGAAGGACGAAATAAATAAAATGCCTCAATCTGAAATGAAGAATTTATTAAAGTAACTCATTAAAGCAAATAGGGAAGACGATTGTGGCGTACGTATTAGAAAATTGATTGAAGTTGTAGATGGAATGATATCTAATGAAGTGAGAAAACATTTAAAAATGAGTTTGGCTAGTTAATTATAAGACGATTAGGATGAATGGGGTGAATGACACGATGCCGAAGAAGAAGTTTACTAAAACTGTAAAAATTAGATGATTTTGAACAGATAAATTCCAAAAGAACATATTTTACCCGATAGATTAATAAATGTGGAAAAGGGAAACATTCTTGTTCGCATTTAAAATCTGTTATCTTGTAATTTATACCAATTGTTTTACGTAAAGTGTGTCTTTTGATTGAAATATCTAAACTTAAATATAACAGAAGAGAAAATAAATTTTTTTTAAATATCAAAATTTCTAAATAAAAATCATGTGTTTGGCAAAGATTTATAAAATCTGTGAAACTTTGACCATTAGCACGCAAGATATTTTTGCATTTTAAATAATTTAATTGTATATAATCTAAGTAAATATAATTATTTACTCGAAAAGGCTAATAATCACTATCAACTTATATGAGAATTTTTTCCATTTAACAGATATTGCGTCGGATTTATTCTATTCTTTCGAGGTTTTAGATGTCATCTAAATAAAATTAAGCAGAGTTATACAATTTACAGTTACACTGTCTTAATAATTTGATGTTATGAAGCAAATCGGGAAAGAAGATTACTTATCTAAGTTCACCAAATGGTAGAGTGATATGTGCTGCTTCGATCGAACATTTTATAAAAATTTCACAATTTCAATATTTAGAGCTCCATTTAAAACTCATTTCTCAAGCGAAAATGATTTATTTGACTGTTAATTCTAATAGATGGTGTTCGTTTTGGGATTCACATTTACGTAGAGAGATATTCATGCACTTTTTGACTTGTTCTTTTTTTCTTATTTAAATAAATTTGTTATTAGGTACTCAACAACTAATACCAACTCGCAATGTACTTTCTAGTGGCAATAATTATCATATTAAGCACAAATGCAACAAATGTTTTTATTAATTTCTGCATAGAATATAATTTATTTCGCTTGAAAAATTAATATTCCACCATTTTCGGAAAAAATGTCCATAAATATCTTGTTGAGTAAAAACTTCAACGCATTTAAATTTTTTAGCCTTTGCCAGAATCTGCTTGAACATTTCACTACATTATGGTTAAATTCGTCAATGTAGTAAACGTAGAACACTACTAACTTCATTCTGTTTTAACGTATGATTAGAACGTAAATTAATGTAACTGATGGGCAGACAAGTAAGTCAATTTAACACCTGATTAAAATTTACATAAATTCATTTGTCAAAATATGTGAATGCAATTTTTTGTCTTTACAAATAACTTTAAAATCATTGGTGGAAATTCTCAAATTTCACGTAAAATTTCTCGTGCAGCAATTTACAGCAGATGTTCATTACCTGTATCTTAAATTCGTTTAAAAAGTATTATTCCCCTTGTGCATTCGTGCGGGGACAGTAACGAATATTTTAAATAAGTAAATTTTCTTCTGATGAAGAATAAATGTGATGACGAAGAAGAAGATTTGACATAGAAACTGTGAGAAAAATTAGATAGTTTTGAAAGAGAATTCCGGAAAATGACACGATAGAACATATCCTTTTTAATTGTTTGGTTAGTTGACAATTACAATTAAAAATATACAGGTTTGACGAATCTTTATCAAAAGGCCCGTTGATAGAACCAAAATTAATTATTTAAATAATATTAGAAAATTTCTCTAAACCAGTATATCTTATCGGCCGTTAATTTCACTAGCAAAGAACGTGCTCACAACGCAATTGAAAGTTTTGTACTACATTTTAGAAGAGATTTTGTACTCTGCATTTGAAGAGTTCACAACGTGCTGGGCCCATGTTTTACTTGAAGTTTGTTAGTTCAAATTCGGTGTCTTAATTAAATAAATAATCAAGTGATACATAAAAAATTAATACTCCATGGCAGTGCACTGAGTATTGCATAGCATTTAGAGAACATCATAACTGTTATTGTTATTACGATAGATTTTTATTTATGTCGAGTCCCATTTTATCTTGGTATGAAATTTGCTAAAGCTTAAATAGGTAATTTTCCATATAACATGCTTAAATTCAGAATTCATCCCCGAAGCTGCCGAATATATGCAGAACTTACTTTTTATTGCAACGTATTCGAGCTCGTACTATATACCCTTATATTGAGTTATAAACTTATTAAACTTTATCTCCGCAGTCTACTTTAGTACATGCCACATATTTTCCATTATTTTCTTAAATAAAAAGCATTGATTATTATTTAATTGATGTCCTTGACGAAAGGAGTTACATAGTGCGCCAGCGCAACGACGAATACCAAGTTTACTGTCTATTTGATTAAAGTGAAGCAATGGTCATTTATCAAAAAGGGCTGTGCATTTTTTTTAAATATAGCGATGACATTTAAAATAATGAAAGTCTTACTATTATTTACCAAAAGGGCTGTGCATTTTTTTAAATATAGCGATGACATTTAAAATAATGAAAGTCTTACTATTATTTACCGTGATTTCAATTAAAATGGAGACAGCGAATTGAGAAATTGAACAGGAAACAATGATTATACTGCCGACAGATTTTTTAATGGAATCATTCGATTCAACGAAAAAATTCAAACTGATAATGAAGTACAGTTAAATACTGTTTGTTGCGAAGAGCTAATATATATGCAAGTATGTATTAGGTGTTGCGAACCTGGTAACAAATTAGTTCAGTTGTGACCAGAAGGATAAACCAAAGGCAGCATGAACGGAAAGTATAATCTCATGCACATTCGTTTCGTGCTTACTGGCGACTCATCAGTAGGAGCCGGTATTACGCCCTTTAACCACTATATATTTGGTCGAAGAATGTGGGATAATAGGACGGTACAATCTCCTAGACGAATGTGATAATGAAGTAGTAGAAGGAGAGCCGAGGTGCTACAAAGAAGACCTTCGTGAATAATCATCTGCAAATGACCATCGGAGAGAATCTGCTGAATATGCTTTTCCTGAAAAATGACTTGGTGAAGCAAAGTAAGATTAAGAATGGTAGCTTGAATTAGTTAAAATATGTCTGATGAATACGTTTGTAAAGATTGCTAGAGCACTCATGCATTTGTATGTGTAGATACTATGAGGTTCATAAATAATATTTTAAAAAGCCTAAAATTTGACGCTTTCTTTGTTTTCGTAACTGAAGGACAACATATGTAAATCAGTATATAATACCAAAGCTTATTATTTACACAGGATATCTATTCCAAACGTGAAAATGTCGAGATATCATGTAATTCATTGAAGGACAATAATTGAATTGTCTAATTCAGTATTTTCTAAAGTTCTCCGAATCTTTCCCATATAATTTCTGTTTAGATTTTTAATAATGATAAATTAATTGCGTTTAAACCGTATCCATATATCAAATGAAATATTTTTTACTAGGGAAATTTTGTGAAAGATTTTTTTATTAAGTTCCTATTCAAATTAATAAATAGTACAATTTATGCAAAAAAATGTCAAATTAATAAGATTATTTTGTGAATTTGCAAAATTATCGATTTAATTTCTGTAAAATCATCCGTATTTATTTTTTTGGCTTAATTAGCAATTTATAAAAAACAGAGTATGTGAAAAATAAACTTATTTCAAAATGTCACAATGAAAATCACGGATTGCATGTACTCGAAATGTTTTCAAACGCGTATAATTTGACTCTTTATTTGTTTTTGTAACTGAAGGTCAACACTGCATTAATCAGTATAATATACCAACGATTACATTTTACAGACGATATTTATTCCAAACGTCAAAATGTCGACCCCTCATGCAATTCTTTAAATCAGAAAATTTAATAAGTTTCGCCGAATAATCTCCAAATAGTTCGTGTTTAAATGTATAATAATGATAAATATATTGCATTAAACCGCGTCTATATATCAAGTAAAATAATTTTTTCTTTGGCAAATTTTATGAAAGCATTTTGTCCATGAATTCTTATTTCAATTAAGAAATTGTATACATTATTCATGACAAAATAAAATAAGTTAGAGGATTATGTGCGAATTTTCAATATTATCTATTTAATTTCTGTAAAATTATTTGTATTTATTTTATTGGCTTAACTAACCAATTAGAAGAAAAGAAATATGTACAAATTTACATATTTAATACAATGTCACATATGAATTGTTAGATTGCATGCACTACTTATACAAAAATGACACAGTGACAGAAAATGGAGTGATATAAATGCACTCGGAAATTTTATCAATTTATCGCAAATATATTAAACAAATTCCTTGCATTTTTATCATTAGATATTTGGAGTTCCAAATTGTAGCCTCCGAAAATGCGAAGTTCATTGATATATGGTGCATAAAACTCAAAATAGCTCATGGTCTAATGTTTGATTTCTTTATGCAATGCTCTCTGTCTCTGCGGAAAATTTGCTTTGACTTCCAGCTCTATGTTTCGAGATAATCTGGGAAACGCCTTTAAAATGATCAACGAGTCCTGTTGAAAAACAAAAATAATATAATTTTTGAAATTTATAAATTTTCTTATTCATACAATTTAATTTCATTTTATTATTCGTAGCCTATAGGATTTATGAACTTTTTAATTGTATACATAAATTTTGTTTTTGCAAACTGTAAAATAACGACCTTTAATATAACCGTTGCGTAATATCTTATTTCACGACCAAATTACAAAATTGGGGAAAGGTTTTGTCCTGTGATGGAGGTCATCATTGAAATTTCTTTCGTAATTTAGACATCAAATGCACTCCACTAAATATTTGATCTTTTCCAGATCTTGAAATACACATTCATGTAACAAAAATTGATATATGCTGCTGCTTATTGAATTTAATCGTGGTACAATACTTTCTATGATTTATTGTGATTTGTTCATGAGTGCGACTGAATAAAACTTATACAAATTTTTGATTTTCAAAAGTAATTTGACGGAATGTTTTTAAATAAACCTGGCAGTATCATGCAAAATAGATAAAATGTACGATGAAATAAATTTGGTGCCACATATAGAATGGAAATATTAATCGGATCTTTAGAAAATCTAAAATTATTTTTTTAAACGTAATGAAATTTTACGATGTAATTTTTTGTACAAATTTTCTCATAAAGAATTAACGTTTATTGGAAAGACGTATGCTCTTTCGAGATTTGTGAAATGTTTGCATATTTCGTACACTTCCAGGTTCAGCAGACTTTATGTGCAAAGTACAACGAACACAAATTATAGTCCATTTTTTTACATATTTTTAATTCTAGAAATATTGAGAAATTTTTTATAGATATTTTAGCTTTTCATTGCCTGTATATCGTCTTCACTTTTCCTTTTATACTTGTTGCTTTTTTATTGATAAAAAACCCATTGACAAATACTGTTTAAAGTGACATGCAGCGTTTTCTTATTTATTTAATAAATTTAAGAATTTCGCTTTTATCTATTTTGTGCATACATTATGAATAACAATTTTTATTGATTCAATTTAAGCTGCAAAATTAACGTCAAAAGTTTGTATAATTATATTTTATTTTATATTTACCGATTTTCTACCGCATTAAGTACCTGTTTTTCATTTTAGGAAAATATTCCGTAAAATCGTTGCATTTTGGTATATAACCAAAAAAATACAAAATTAAAACTTTACCAAAGTTATTTCGCCTTTCAACCAATGTAAAGCGACATTGATCAAGCTGTACATTTAAGAAAAAAATTATTACCAACAAATTCCATATTAAGCAAAAGGACACTTATTGAAAATTGGAAAATATAATTATGATGCCAAATTATGCACATACGAATTCAATAATATTATACTTATAAAATGGGATCCAATTCTTCTTTCATTCTCAAATTTATGCTTGGACTGAAAATAAAAATTAAATACTCATTTATTTTACCAAATTGCGTGATATATATACATAAAAGTAAATTGAAGTTTGTTCGTATATTTTCGAATGTGCTGCGCAAGACATATGTGAACCTGATCAAGTTAAAGTCATCTTTGCAAAAATGGCAAATGACTTTAATTATGGTGATTAGAAAAAAATTAATAAGTTTACTGAGATTATGTATAAATTACTTATTCAATAATAATATATGTCGGATATTCTTCAAAATTCATTCAAATAATTTAACACAAAACATTTAACGTATGAAACTAATTCAGCAGAATTTTTACCTCTTAATAAGAAAATTGCGAATGTCAGCAGATATTTATCAAAGAAGCTTATATAAGGTATTTGAAAATGCAGACGGAAGACAACGTTTTAATATCTACACCATAATGTAGACCATACATTTCCTATGTCTCTTTGGAGCCATTCTATTTTCACTACATGAATGTAAACTATCGGAAGAAGAAATAAATAAAATGTCCGAGTTTGAAATGCAGAATTTATTATAGTAAATAATTGATTTAAGTGAGGAATGTTATTGTGGGGATAGTAATTGCAACTTAGGTGCAACTATAGAGCAAAGGGATTCGGATATAGTGCGAAAATTTTTATTGAACACTGTAGAGTAGTAATTATAAGATATTGATGACAAATAAAGAGATGAATAAGACGATAGCGAAGAATAAGGTTGCTAAAAAATCGATTGATTAGAATATTTAGAACAAATAAATTCCAGAGCAATACATTTTACCTTAAAAATAAATAAATGTGGATAAAGGAAACATACTTGTTAACATTTTATATGTGTTATCATGTAATTTCTGTCTCTTGTTTTACGTAAAATGTGTATTATGATTGACATTGTAAATATTGATATCTTACTTACTAAATAACAACAGTAGAGCATATTGGAATTTTGCAAATGTCAACATTACTATATAGAAAATTTGGGCTTGGCAAATATTTTGAAAAATGGTAAAAAATTAAGCATTAACACGCAAGTAATTCTTGATTTTTAATGCAACTAATTGTGTTTAACCTAAGTATATATTGGTTTTCACATGGCAAGGATCACAATCCTTACCACATTATATGAATTTATTGCTTCATTTACAAAAATGTTGCGTCAGATAAATTTTATACATTTGCGTTTCGAGATGTCATTTCAACTAAATTAATTAATAATTTATTTGATTGGATGTTCAATGTATATTTACATAAGAATCAATTTAATTGTTTTTGGTTTAGTTACTATTAGAACTTTGGGCCAGTAGGTTTGACTAATCATTATTAAAGGCAGGCTGATATGTCAAAATCATTCAAGCCTAAATTAATTATATAATTTGTATTGGAAATAATTAATAAACTTTGTGTATGTAATAGACTGTTATTTTAGAAACAATAACTCGGTTTCTCTATGCAAAATATAAACGATCTTTTCTATATAAGTTGTAATTTTATTTAAGTTGTACCAAATAAACTTTTTCTACATTTATGACAATTTAATTAAACGAAGCACGTTTTGAACTGCCAATTTGAATTTTTTTCTCCGCATACGCAGGTTAGTGAATGGATTGATGTGATTCAACTTAACCGTTCAAACTGTGACAGAAGTAGAAGAAGGAGCGTAGAAGTACTACAACCAAGGATGCAATAAATAAATACCTGAAAATGACCAACCAACAGATTTGACTGATTGTGCTTTTCGTAAAAAATGACATGATGAGGCAAATTAAGATGAAGAAATCTAATTGGAATTAGATAAAGTAAAGTTGATGAATAAGTCAATAATGGTTCTTACGCATTTGTATTTCAACTATCATTTTAGTCCTTGCCTTAAATTAAGTTAAATGCAATTGTGCAATCCTGTATAACACGTATTGTTTAGGAACAATTATTGTGCAAGTAGATGCGCATTATAATTCTTTTAATCTTACATGTCTCTAAATATATATTTTAGTCATTTTAGAGCGAAACCGCGTGTGTTCCTTAAAACATAGAAAAAAAATTTAATCTTCACTATTTTATTCTGCACAGGATCTTTATATTTTAGCCTCATTATTTTAATCTCTTCCTTCGTGAATACAGTTATAAATTTTATCTTTAGCACTTTGCTGTGCTAGTATAGCTTTTAAATCAAAGAAACCTGAACGTTTTATATTCAATAGATAAAAACTATTCGGATATATTTTATACTGTTGTTATAAGAGACACTGCATTTAATTTATCTTTATGTAATTTCTGCCTGTGTCTTTATTCTTATGATATTTTTCACGAAAATTTCCGATATTTTAAAAAACGGAAGCCGAATATTGGTGTTATTTATAGATTTGATAAAATATGTTCAATGGCGTATAATTTGACACTTTGATTTCGTAACTGAAGTGCAACATTTCATTAATCAGTATAAAATACGCATTTTTACAGTTTGCATGACATATCTATTCCACACGTAAGAATTTCAAGATACATAAAATTCGTTAAGGACAACATATGACGTTAAAATTGGGTATTTTCTGAATTTTGTCGAAATTATTTGTGTTTAGATATATAAAAATGGTAAATTAATTGGATTTAGAAGTGCATTTATTCATCAAGTGAAATAAAATCTTATATGGCAAATTATATAAAATTAATTCGTTCATGGCGTACTGTTTAAATTAAGATATATTATATTTTATGTGAAACAAAAATAAAATAAGTTAGAGGATTTTGCAAAATTAAAAAATTATAAATTTCATTTCTTTAAAATAATATGCATGCATATTATATGCTTATTTAGCAAATTAGAAGAATTAAAATATTTTGAGGTTGAATTATTTAAAACAATGTCACAGAAGAAATTTTGCATGTACTCGTTAGGCAAAAATGACACAGTGGCTGAAAATGCGAATTCAGTGAGTTAAATAAACTCGGAAATTATATCAATACCTGGCGAATTTACGAAAAAATAACTTTCAATATTATCAGTATATGTTTGATTTTCCAACTTGTACCTCCCGAAGTACGACTTTTATTGATATATCGTGCATAAAAAATCAACATATGCATGGTTTAGAATTTGATCTCTGTGGGAAATGCGTTCTGCTATATTAAAAATTTTCCCTGCCTTCCAGCTGTTTATTGTCGGATAATTTGGTTTTCGCCCTCAAATACTCAACAAGTGCTGTTAAGAAAACTAAAATAAGTTTATTCTCTATGTGTACAAATTTTCCACATTTATTGATTTTAATTGCCGGGTTTTAGATCTTAGCTTATAAGATTTTTGAGCTAATTTTCTAAAGAATACATGAATTATTTTTGGCCAACTTCGATGTTAAGACTATTAATATAAACATTGTTTTATTTCGTATTACGCGACCGTATAAGAAATTTGAGGAAAATTTTGTTTCTGTGATTGACGTCAGCGTCAAAATTTCTTTTATAATGTAGACATCAGACGCACTCTATTAAAACTTTGCAGATTTCTGCTAGCTACACGTGTAATTAAATTTTTTCCAGATCTTGAATATCATTTCTAACCAAAATTGATATATGTTGCTGCATATTAAATTTATCCTTGGTAAGATGGCTTGTTCATATCTGCGACTGAATAACAATTTTAACAATGAATGATTTTATTTTCATCCGTAATTTGGCTGAATATACTTGAATAAACCTGGTAGCGTTATGCACAATCGATTAGATGAACGGTGAAATAAATTTGATGCAAAATATAGAATGGAAATATAAATCGGATTTTTTAAAAATCTAGCCTTTTTAAACGTAATGAAATTTCACGATGTAAATTTTAACAAAAATGTTCGAATACGAAATGAACGATTATTGGAAAGAAACATGAAGCTATCGAATTTTGTAAAATATTTACAAATTTCGTGGTATTGCAGGTTCTTCAGATGTCTGGGCAAAGTGAAAACAACACAAAAGTTGTATTAAATGATATATGTTGTAGTCCAATTTTGCATTGTTTTCAATTTAAAAAAAAATTGTATTGCTTAATTATATTGAGATACTAAATTAAGTTATTTTAGCTCTCTATGGCCTTTCCATTGATTATATTTTTCCTACACTAATTGTTGCTTTTTTATTGCTAAAGAACCCACTGATAAATGTCGCAATCCACTGCTCCATACGACATGTAGTGCTTACTTATTTGTTTAAGATATATATATATATATATATATCATATAACCGTATAAGCATATAATATGGCGCGGCGGCGCCTGTATGGCATGTGTATGCCGCCAGCTGGCGCTAACGCCGTAATAGCCGCCTTTGCCGCCTCACCTCTCTGCCTCTCTCTGCTCTCTCTCTCTCTGCCTCTCTCTAAGCACTCTCTCTCTCTCTCTACTCTCTCTCTCTGCACTCTGCACTCACACACACCTGCCTCACACACCTGTGCCTGCCGCCTGCTGCCGCATAAATATATCGCCTGCTGCCTGCCTGCGCCTGCCGCCGCCTGCATAAATGCTATGCCTGCTCACCGCGCGCCGCCTGCGCCGCCGCGCGCCGCGCCGCGCCGCTGCCGCGCTGACCACCTCTCTCACCTCCAACCAAAAACTCTCTCTCTCTCTCTGGCACCCACACACACACTCACCCACACACTCACTCTCTCTCTCCTCTCTCTCCACTGCACACACCTCCACACACACACACTCTAAACTCTAATCTACACTACACACTATGCTGCACTGCTGCTGCACTGCCTCTCCTCTCTCATAAATCTGCCTGCACTCCACTGCTGCTGCTGCGCCATGCGCCGCCGCCTGCCTATGTATAATATATATATGTATATGCGCCGCCGCCTCGCGCCGCCGCCGCTGCGCCGCT
>JAQBSW010004092.1:0-73508 GCA_029291075.1 Eudiplozoon nipponicum
TGTGTATGTGTGTGTATATTTGTGTGTGTGCTTGTGTGCTTGTGTCTGTTGTATATTTTGAGTTTGATCTTACATCTTATTCATGTTTGTGCTTAATCATGCAAGATTAGCTTATTTGAAATGCAAAGAGAGCTTTTCAAGCTTGCAGCACCAATCTCATTGTATTTACCAGTCGAAAATTCAATTTTGCTTTACTTATATATGCATTGCGGTTTAATCTATGCTAGTCAGATTTCCGCCGTGCTCTGATGGTACCATTGGAAGATAGATACGCGTCAGTAAATGTGACTGACGCTAGTTTTGCTGCGTTGTGCAACTGGTGAGTTATGATATGATTGGTGTATATGTCGAGCTCGCAAACTTGATTTAGATAATTGTTGTAATCGTTCGCGCAATCAATGTTTGATTAATTCTAATAGAAATAGTTTGTGCTTATGTTTATGATCGTTTTCGAGTGGGAACTGATGGGTCTGCGTGAATTTAACGGCAAGTTTCATATTATTTATAAGTAGTTTCTTTTATATGGTTATTAGTTTATCCTTCAAATGAGTCTTAGGAATGATAAGCCTTTTAGTCAACGCATTTCCGAACATTTTCGTGTATTTGTGTACTAAAATTTTTCTTGAGTTTTTTAAAGTTTTACACCGGGAATTTTATCATTCGTGAGTGAAAAATGTTACTAATACATTATGTAATCAATTCGCTTAAATATTTAATGATTTGGCTTCAACGACTGGTGAAGTTTGACAAGATTCCATATCATTAATGCTTGCTGAGGTATATCTTAGTCAGTTGAATAAAATTTAATGCTTGTGTAACTTTGATACATTTACATCTGGATGCTAAAATGGGCTTCGTAAATTGCTCTATATAGAAAAGTGTGTTAGGATATTTTTTCTCGTTTTAAAAATGAAGTGCCAAATCGCTGATTATCCTGATGATGCCTGTCTTATAGAAAAATACTATTCTCTTGTAGAACTAGAAGAATTTGCAGATAAATATCTAATGTTTCCATCATGGAGCAGAGGAAATCAATTTTGTAGACTAGGTTCGTCGTTATTGATAATTAATTAATTATTTGCCTGTATTCGCTGCGATTGCAGCTCCAACCGATTCATATTTTCTTCGAAGTTTTGCCTTCATGTGCTGTACCCATCACGCCGCATACTACGTGCAAGTTTCAGTTATATACCGACATATGTCCAAATAAGTTGAATTGATTTTTCTATCTGATGCGATGTTTCGTTGTTCCTGGCAACATAAATCTAATCAAACTCCTGCCATACAAATGTAATTAAATCCCATTTACCCAGATGTAATAGCGTCTAGTCTGTAATGCCAGATCAGTAGTGGCTAGTTAGGACCTCAGGTATTAAGAGTTATAAAATAGGCTCCACACGAATTAAAAATTTAAAAAATAATTTGATTTATCAAAATCTAAAAATTTCGTGTAGAGAGTGTCAGGGGTGGCGCAGTGACAGATTGCAAGAACTCGCAGATACTTTGCTCAGGATAAAATCCCAGTCACGGTAAATTCTGTAAAATGCGTGGCGAGTTCCAAATAAGGATGAAAGCCGTTTAATGTAAAAATTTCGTTTGCTACCTGATGCAATGTTTATTTTATATTGGCAAAATTTATACAATGAAATTCAAAACTTATTATAAAATAAAAATATATAGATACCTATATTTAAAATTATACATGCATATTGTAAGATCAAATTATTAACTTGCAAACAAATGCTATTAAAACCTTCTGAGTTTATTTTGTCATGCAGATAACGCTTTTTCCTGCATTTAAATATTTCAAGAACGGAGAAAAGGCGACCATATGCCTAGTATAGTTAACACTTGATAATTCTATTAAATCTTGATTTTTCTGGCTGATAAATTACTTAACACGCCTCGAGTATTATATTGCAAGGCAGACCATTTACAGGACATTAAATCCATTAGAAAGAATGTTCAATAAAAGTATTAATGTTTTCGCCATTAGGTTGAGTGAAGTTAATAAAATTAATATCTATTCCGTTATTTGCTGCTGTGGATTTATTACATTAAGCAACTTTATTTTCAATAAATATATTATATTAATGCAAAATGACCTGATAATCGCTAGCCTTCTTATACGTGATTCGCATCCATAAAATTTGCTGTTGGCTCGCAAAAGATTGTTGAAACATAGCCGGTTCCAACAAGATGCCACCATTCTCTCTCATGAATGGCCCGAAGTTTGGATTTACCGCGCAGTTGAAATTTACTTTTAAATAAGTAGTGACGAACGTAGAGCAAATAAACAATACATAGGGAAAAATTTCGCCTACTACAGTATGTTTCCCTGGCAACGTATCGAAAGCAGGTGTTTAATCAGATGAGGCTTATCAACTACAAGTACTAGACCACCTGAAATAAATCAATTTCGGAATCTAGAGTCAAAAATATTCTTTAAAATAGTAATGATATTTTACACCTCTTACGTGTTAGCTATGCAGCATTTTTGTACAATTGTCGAAGGCCACTTCATTATTCTCTCGGTTGATACTAATTACTCTTCACAGGTATGCCAATTATTTTGCTAAATATTTTGTGCTTGATAGGCTAATCGCGCCAATTGTCTAATTTTCAATATTCGGGCATTCATCGCTAAATTCTAAGTCGTCACTTATTTTAAATAACAAAAATATTATACTCATATTTTGTATCTTCCAAGAGAAATACAATATTTATTTACACTTTAAAAATACTTTCATATTTTTATATGCAAGATGGTGGTCTGGGAATACCAGTTATCCTTATAATTGTTGAAGGCGGTCACGATGTATTTTATGCAGCGAAAGACAGCATTAATCGAAATGTGCCAATTGTTGTATGTTCAGGGACAGGCAGAGCCGCCGATTTGATTGCAAAAGCGCTGGAATTTCGTAAGAAAAAGCCAGGGTATGTTATAAGTTTATTTAAATCCATATTGTTTGTAAACATCTAATCTGGCCCTCGTAGTCTCTTATGATTAAATTAACACTATACTACTTTTGCCTACAGAGCAAAGTTCAATAAATTAACTACATGCCTTTTTATTATCTTTTAAATGTTTCGAATAATGCATCGTAATTAAAAATAATTTTTTTATTATTTTCACTTGTATAATCATATGAAAACATGTTAATTTAATATTCTATTCAGCAAAAAATGTGTCTTCACCAAACAAGAGCAGAGTGTATTGCGTAATGATTTAATTGAAATCAGTGGCAATAAGGAAAAACGAATTTTAAGCGCACTGTCCATGCTTGCCGAAATATTGCAAGATCCGCAACTGATAACCGTCTTCGACATCAGTCAGGGCCGAGATCAGTTTGATTTGGCAATTCTCTATGCACTTATAAAAACTTCGGCCCATTTGGTGCATCAATTAGAATTAGCAATGCTATGGAACAGGCCTGAGCTTGTGGAGAAAAAAATATTTCCAAAACATCGGCCGGATGTTAGTAAGTTAATTATTGAAGACTTGATCAAAAACAATAAGTTGATGCACTATTTTTACTTATGTTAGATGTTTTTAGTAATTATTGGTTAAGCATATTTTTAAATACACATATATCCAAATATACTGAGTGCAGAGCGTCATTCTAAATCAAACAACTCTAAAACGAAACTATGAAACTAAGAGCTTGCAGCGAGATAGCTTCACACATTGCAAATTTTGTAAATATCGCTGAAACTTTTATATAGCTGCTAGAGAAAGAACGATTGCAATTAGTTGACCTTGTTGCAGTTTCTTCACTTGATAAAATTAAAACTGATTTTTTTGTGACGCCATATGCAACGTGTTTGTCTATTCTAATCGAATTTAGTTGTAGCGATCCTTCCTTCTAATAAAAAAAGCACATTTTAAACAGAAACAATGATTTAGTAAATGATGCACGTTTCAGGTATTATGCAATGTTCAGTGTATACTAAAATATATGCATATAATAGATTCATGTTATAATGCAAAAATTCAATAAATATTTGGAGGTATAACCGTGATATAGGATATTCATTCATTATAATAATTCAGAAGCCGACAAAGAAATAATATTTAATAATTTTGCATACATTAAATTGTTTATTTCATCAAACCATAACCATTTTTTATATTCTAATCGGTGACACACACAATTCAATGAATAAATATTTCTTCTGGTGGTTTTCCCTATGCAAGTGTTATTAATTTTAATTTGTATTGGAATTTATTAATATTTAGGTTATTAAGCAGCAAAATCTTACGGTAAATCAATTTCTTTGATCGGTAAATTAAAATGGAGTAGCACAATTCAATGATATAAATACATAGAGAAAGATTAGAATTGTAATTTTTTTGTTTTAGGCTTCCAAAAATTTAGTATAAAAATTTAAATTGTGAAAGTTCAAGCGCAAAAAACCATTAAACCAATTTCAATAATGCACAAGTTTGCATTTATTATTTTTTGTATGTTAAATAATTCAACAATCATTAATTAAGCAGGTGGTGGGAGCGATTCTTGAAATAAAGTTTGCCAGCTTGAAGTAAGCACCATTCCTATTGTATTTAATCAAAAGCCGACGGCACTCTAAATAGTGGGGATCAAACCGCTATGCATATATATGGAAATCTAAGATAAATAACTGCACTTTTTTCTGTGAAGATAGAAAATTATACGTACATGTGCTGCTAAATACCAAAATGTGTGCCTTTTTCTCTCATTTAGCTTATTTTCTTTTAAATTTTGTAGCATAATTCCGAAATTTTCCTAAAAATTAGGTTATTTTCATTATACTTAAAACATTATTTACTGAAAGATGCGATAATAACTAAAAAATAATTAATTGATTGAATGATTTTTTCATGCTTTTTTAAAATCATTAATGATAACTTCCATAAACAGAAGATTTCGTAATCAAAACGATAGCATAATCTTTGGGCCATTTATGCCATAAAACCCCGAATTAAAAGAAAACAAAGAACTGTGGCAACAAATGAGCATTTATAATAAAATGAAAATATGACTGATGAATAAATTATATTTGAATTTCATATGTTATATAATTCGTTCGAATTTAAAGAAGTGAAATTAATTTTATAGAAATTTGAGCTTTTAGTTAGATAAATGACCATAAATGAAGTAGTTAAGGCCCACTATTGATTAAATAAATATATGAGAAGTTCAGCGTTGATTAAGTCACCGTGGAGCAAACAAATAGTTAATGCGATATTATCGATTAAACGATGACAGAATGCAGAAAATATAGAAAGTTGAACCAAGAAAAGCAGCGTGAGGGCGCAAAGTATAATTACTACATGTTTTCTTTAGTAAAAGATTTTACAAATTAAAAATTAAACGTTTTGGTTATTTTAGAGTAAACAACGTCTACACAAGGCAGCTATTTCAATATATTGTATATATACTCGTTAAATTTTCATTATTTAATAAAGTCGAACTTTGCGCGATAAGATCAGGTAGCTTTGTATTCTAAAAGTGCTATAAAAGATTTATTCGCTCTTTTGTTATCTCTTAGAAATATATATTATTTAGCCACATAGATTTTATTCCTAAATTTAATTTTAAACATGTATAAGCAATAGTTAGATGATTAAATGCAGAAACCACATTAGAAAAGAAATGCATTTTGCTTAACTAGAAAAGAGTAGACAAATATTGTTTGTCTATTATGTTTAAATAAGGTAAATAGTTCTAAACACGATTTTGCACGGCGCCAATATATGGTAAAGCCAGTGCACTCGAATAATGCTTTCCTGTCGTTTATTTCACCATGAGCGATTAATAATTATTGTGAGTTGTATTTTCTTTTTGTCAAATTATTTCATAAAATTTGTGTACACAGTAAACCGTCTATTAAAATGGAGCTAAACCGCTTGTGTGAAAAATATAATGATTCAAAAAATAAACATTTCCATCGAAATAATGAATAAATGAATGCCTAAATAATAGTAATCACTTTTTTCAAACGCTCCTAATTTTCAATCCCCAGTTATCTCTGAACGAAGGTGTTCCTTTCAAAAAAATACGGAATTCATATTCAAGATTAATTGAAAAAATAAGTTTGAGTTTAATTTGCTCTAAATATTTGGAGTTAAGAGTAGGTAAACTTTGCTGATTGTGACTATTTCCGAAATTTAGATAACGAGGAATGGAACGAAACACAAGCTAACCTATTTCGTAACTTGAATCTGGGTAAGATCGTTATTAATTTTCATCGAACAACATATTTATGTTTTGCAATTATTTATTTCGTACGTGGTAAAAAATAGGACCATATAGATACACCAAAGTCAGCACAAATAAAAGGTATAAACGCATACAGCTATGTTAAACCATTCTGTTTTACTTGAACTAGTTTTTACTAGGTTCGCAATATCGAACAGACAACTGTAGGTATATCAAATCAGAATCACAAACAATATATAGCAAGTTTGCATACTTGTAATAAACCATGTAATTTTAGCGTGTCTCCATCGAAACGTAAACTAGTTCACCTGTTAATCACACTTGGAATAAAATAAAAGTAAAATGTGTTTATCGAATCATTAAGCTTTAACAGGATTTCTGAATAGCTTCTATAAGAAAATAAAATCCGCGTTTGATGACTCTTTTTTACGAGCCAATTTTTATATAACTGATTAGCACTCAAACGCTTAGTAATGCTCAATTTGTTAAAGGTCTGTTCTCTAAAAATTCGTTTTCGACAGTGCTGAATTAAAAAAAATATATAAAATTAATTTTAAAATTATTTCTGAAATTGATCATATATTTTCTGTAACTATAACCTACAAATAGAAAAATACAACAAATGAAAATCATCATATAGAGAGTTATTGTTCAAAATGGGTTATCTATTATTTTTCAGAATTTTCGCTGCCAGAGTTTGAAACAGGATGCATTTGCCTTAAAGACTTAAATCCATTTACTATTCCACCAAAGCCGCGCACCGCATAAATTCAATAAAAATTTCACAACAATATGTCAGTTGGTTGTTGATACCAAAAAGTCTACTACAATGTAGAATAGGAAACATCTGAGGGATAGAGTGATGATAAATATTATGTTGGCATATAATACAAAATATCATGTTATACTCGGTTACGGTGCCGAAGTGAAGAATTTGCAAAACCAACCCTAAAACAGAAATTCCGGTAAATTCTCTATTATTTTCCACAAAGAAAGACGCCGGCATATCTGGTGTTCTACAATTGTCATCTTAGGCAATTTTTCGAATATAACACCCATATATATATATATTACATGAGTCTAATGACAGGATTTAGATTATGTACAGTTTTTCAGTATAAACCATACATTGCATCAGGTAGCAATGGCAATTCATCCAGAATATCAGTTTCGTTCTCTTTGAAGCTCTTCATGTAACTTCTAAAAACAGCCACAGAAGGTTCTCGAACCGGACACTGGCGCTTCGGATTATAAGACGCTATCCACTACGCCTTACGTGCACTGTAGTAGTCATATTCCAAAATATGTTTATTGTAAGCATTTCATTTATGTGAAATCTATTTTAAATCACTTAATACCTGTAGTCCGAATTAGCCATTCGCGATCTTCCATTATACAACCAATACCATACGGTTTGGGGAAGTTCTACTAATTTCGAGGTTAACGGCAGGATTTTGAACAAATATATTTTTTCAAATGTACCGCGGTTTGATCCCCGTAAGCGTCAAATACAGGCCAGTTCTTGAAGAGCTCCCATTAAGGTCAAAACTGATCCACAGAACGAATTTTCTTTGCTTAACTCATGCGGACAAAATTTTTTTTTCAAAATCCAACCGATCCAATTAAAACCAATATAGCTTCCTCGATTGGCACGGTGGCTTTTCTATAATGACAGAGCGTGTATGGCTAAATAATACATAGTGTGTTTCAAAATTTCATATAGGTTCTACATGATTGTAGGGATAACCAGAAACATAAGTTATTTTATGACTTCGAATTTTATATAGAATCGTCATTTATGGCGCAGTGAAGAGAATCATAGACTCTGAACCAAACGTAATCCAGTTCGAGTCCCGTTGGTGGCGTATTCTGGATAGTACTTGAAGTGTTCTCAATAAGAGCGAAAACGGTCTACTCGATTAATTGGCTTTGTTACCTGATTCAATCTATATTTTATACTGCAAATCAATATATCAATAACGCACAGCACCATTATTCCATGGCGCATTCGTCAATCTAATGGATCCTCTACAACGAAAATTTTGTGTGCGATTCCGAAAAGCCTAGCCTGGTCTGAAGGCTATTTGCAATTATTATTTTTGTCTACATCACTGTGATATCTGAATAAATCCCGAGAAATAAAAACACAACATGCATTTTAACATGGTATTATTAATTAAACGTGATTATTAAGAGCATGATCAAATTAAACTAATGAACACGATGACAAGAATGATTATGACATAGAAAATATGCTTGAACTATATGAGTTGGTAAATTTTGAGAAACAACCTCTTTGTGATTTGTTAAATACAGTAGATAAAGTTAAGTTGTGCGTGTGATGAAATACACGCTAAGATATGGTATAGTAAATTCTTGTGTTTTTTATCTAGTATTACTTAATTGTGTCATAACAGCACATTGTAAGATAAGTCATCAACTGCATATATCTTTGTTTCGCTAAAGTTTGACAGACTGCGTGTGCAATAAATCAAAATGTTTTGCTCCAGATGAATTAATTGATTAACCTAGATAGACAATATACTTATTTTAGTTTAAATAATCATGAATAAATTGTAAAGTTACACTAACGAATTGTTCTATAAATTAAGAAATAAAATGTCCCTAAGAAAGGCCTATCATAGAAATGCAATTTGTAATATATATATATATATATATATATATATATATATATATATATCTATATATATATATATATATATACTTAGTGTTCTGTCGAATATATTCTATTTGTAAATATATTTAAACTACGGCTGAAGTTAATTCTACGCCTTTCCCTGTTTTCACTTTTGACTACTTTATTATAAATAGCAGAAAATTAAATTAACTGCTGCCATTTTATCTTTACATATTCTCCTTTAAAATAAATTATCTAACTATACAGGTTATGCTTTTTACAGAAAACATTTTGACAAATATCAAACTGTTATCTTTTGGCCACATTTTTGCTATTCACTTAAGATCAATTCTTTGAAAAAATGGACTCATCCATAAGAAACGACCAACTTGGATTTGTTAAGCTTTTCATTGAGTTCGGCATGGATATTCGCAAGTTTGCCACAGTTGGTCGATTGTACATGCTGTACTCGGAAGAGAGTAAGCTGCTGCAACAAAGCTTGGATTTTTTCGGAATAAAATGTATTAATGTAAGTCAATGTGAAAAAGACTGTCTTATCATCATTTGTAAACTGTAAAGTAATCATTCAAGAAAATTAAAACTGATTGTGATTAAATCGTTGCGTAATTGATCAAAATTTCACATATATCATATCATAAAATGCAATAGTCTTTTACTGCTGAGTAAGTTTGAGTTCAATATTTAAGTATAGACTATTAAATTTATAATTTCTAGGGTTTAAACCGTGTCGCAGGTTGTCACCATTTTCTATGTATACACTGTGATTTGATTGTAGTTAGTAATTATTATGCTGAGTTTTACGATGGCCACCAAATGCTGAAACGCGCAAATGTACTCATAAATGACCGTAATACTGCAATGAGCTGAAATTTGAAGTAGAAAAAATTCGAATTGATAAAGCGCTCAAACTGGATACTTATTTTACTGCTTATATCACGTTTAAAATTAAACGTTAATCACCTAATAAGCTCATTATTACAGTTGTATAGTTTACAGAGTTCTTTAAAAATTAAGACATTTTATTTCGAAGGAAATTTATTTCGAAGTTTTGTCAAGTCTATGGGACTTGTTTCGTAAAATTGTACTCGATTTTTATGAAAAAGTATGCGAAAGTAAATGGAAAGTCATAGGAAAATGTACTTTGACATATAATGATAATATATGAGGGTGTAGCAAAATTATCCATGGTCACTTTTAATTTTCAAACTTCTTCATCTATATCAAGATAAAAATCTAAGCATATTGTCAAAAATGCATCCTTCAGAAATCAATTATTATTTAGCACATGTTTTTTAAGTCAATCAAAATATTATAAAAAATTGCTTTATTTTTTTAGAAAACGGTTACTTTGGAAAGCATCGCAAAACTTCTTACTGTTATGGTAGGAGGTTGCAATTTGGAGCACTTTAGTAAATGTGTAAGTTGGAATATCGACTTTTCCTTGCATTCTATATTTTACAGCAGAATTAAATGCGTTTATTGACAATTTCTGAAAACTGAGGACTCTACTTTATCAGTTAAAATTTCATTTAATTTTTAAGCAAGAATGTGGAATAAAACAGTCTAGTTATAATTAGAGCAAGATAAAAAAATATCTAGAAGCAAAATTACCATTCATATAAAATTATTACTAAATGTTTGAAATAGATAAATTCAATTATATTTCAATCCAAAATTCGGAAACGATAGGAATACCAACTAAGGTCATTAAGACTATTTTTTAAATTGTGCGTAATCACGAAGCGTTCTGCATTTATTTATCTGCCGATTTTAATAAATCATAGTTTTCCATTAGGACTGGCATTGATTAGTGTGATGACTATGAGTGTGCAAATTGTTTTAAAGCATAAAATAAATCATAAATCATTAAGATACAATAGTAGTGGCGTGTGCTTGGATAATTTTATGCTTGTATGCTCTTGTATGCGTACGGAAACTCTGTTTGGTGAAATTCCTTGATGTGTTGTCAGTGACCTGGTGCATCTGATTTTCCGTACAATCGCCTGCTTTGTTTGTGTGACTACGCGTATTCTGCTGTTCTCTAGACACGTCCTCTGTGGTTCAACCATCTTAAGCAATTGCATGTCTGTCTTCTGCATGGCCCAATTGCTATCTCGCTCGTTACTATAATAAATAGCGAAACTTTGCTGTATGCAGCTTACGTCAGATTGTATTTTGTGTCACATATCTTGAAGATTACTTCGTTAGTGATAAAAAAATTCCATTCCTTGATCGGTGTATGCCGCCAAAATGCATAATTCTCAATTTGAATTATTGAATGCTTTTATGTCAATTGTCAAATTGCATTTACCTTCTGACATTTTCCCCAATTGCTTTGACTAGCGAAATCTTGGTGAACGGCAGCGTGCGATTTACCCGAAATAATGTCGCATTATGCCCAATTTGCTTAGAAACATATTTTCCCGTAGGTGATAATGATATTGCTGAAAATGATGTCACCGTAGACATTTAGCCTAGGTTTATATTTGATTCAGACATACTTCGTTTTTATTCGTCCATCGCTGCTAATTTTATAGTCCTACTAGTGTTGAGCCAATTACAACTTCGCCTTGTAAATAAAAAATCTTATTTGATTGGTTTTGTGGTCCTTATTGACTATTTGATCTGCTATAGCTGATTTCTAAAAGGTCGTGCTGATTGTAATTGATTTTACATCAACTTTAGAACTTGTAGACCATTAGCGATTGGGCTTAAGTTGGATGGTGATTATTGGTGTCTTCTCTTATGACTCGCTACTTATAAAAATACATTTAAGCTTGTACCTAAAAAATAAACCTGTGGTATTTGATCTAATTTTTATTTTATGAAAGTTACTGTCATTTTACCTTGATATGGAAAATTGAGAAAAAATATTCTGGTTTTATTATCGTCGTCAGTGTTTCATTTTGAAATCAACAAACCGTTCAGATTATCTACTTTCCTGTAACACTTTATTTGGTTTAGAAATATCGTCTTCCATTCCATTTTCATAACATATCCTCGTTTTACGTTTGACTAATTTTTTCGCCATGTTCCATTTGTATGACGTCGTTATGGAATTTTTAAACTGGATATGACAGCCTATGCAATTTATTGCTTGTGTAGGTTTTAAAACTGTCGCCCGTCGTTTTTTAAAATTAATTTTAAGTCCAGGTATGGAAATTTGCTAATTGATTCTTCCTCTATTGTGAATTCTATATTGGTATTTACCATATTAGCTTCTTTCAAGAATCTTGCCAAATTAGCTGCGTTAGTTAGAAAGAGATGCATTTCATCAGCATAACTTTTATATAGCTCGCAGTTAACTGTAATTCTATCTAGGTTGCGCAAATAAACATTAGCTAAAAGTGACGATATACAAATTTGCATGTCAACGCTAGGTGTTTCATGAAATTCTTGAACATAATAAAGTGTACAACTAGTGCACAAGTGATAATAAGTTCTTTTGAAATGCGAGCTTTAATAAAATTCATTGTACCCTTCCTGTGTGTTTTTATGTGTTTTTTATGTTACCTACAGAAATATGATATGTAAGTGACAAATTCCTCACCAGCTACCACAAAATTAATGCAGTTTTTTTGTAGTGGAACGTCAGTAAATTGTTTTTACACATCAAAGCAGACTATGCTTATATAAGCAACGAACTTACTTTTTATTTTTTATGACCGATCGATAGAGTCTCTGATAGTGTGTTCATTAGTTATGCCCCCGAAAATCTGAAGTAGGCTGTATAAAATTTCGCATTGTTTGTACTGCGATTTTGATGATTATTGTAGTAGTTCGCAGCATTCGTAGGACATCCTGGTTGCTTATGGATATATATGGTTTCCAATACTGCTTATTGTATCAGTTCCAGCAGATTTGGCAATTCGAATTTCATGAATAAAATGTCCTAGAGAAACGGTATCAACAATTGTCTCCGTGGCGTTCTTACACTTTCTTCCATGGATCGCGTTTATCTTCACTCATATGTTTGGTAAATCATCTCTCTTGTCAAAGAATATATTCTTCCTTGTTGCGTTTCAATGGTGACATTTTAAAAGTAAGACACGTGTCTCTATTCTTATGGACTTATTAATTTGTAATTTTAATAGATGTTCTAAGCTATCTGTGGGAAGTTGAGTTTCATGAAAACCCCGTCCACATTGCTTCACAGCACGAAATAACTCCGCGTTTGGACCTTGGTGATTAAAATCATTTGAAGGAGCACCAATTGGTAATTTCTGATAAAATTTCTCGATAGAGAACTGAATATTATCTATATCTCGTACATTAAGATTCTATTTTATGATGGGAAACTTTGCTGCAAGAGAAAATTAGTCTCTTCGGTGATTTCACGTAGTTATTCCTGCGCATTTCAAAATAACAGTAAAAAGTGTAGAGTTTAAATGTATGAAATTTTATAATCCAGGTGACCTCACGCAAAAAAATTCACTACTTGGTTCTCATATGTCATTACTCATGCAGGAAAACGGCGGAAAATTATTATTGTACAGCAACAGACACCCACAAAGGAATAGTTGGCTTCAGAATTGTAAACATAAAACGCCATGAAATACTATTATACTACAATTTGAAATTCTGTAAATCGGCTAAATATAGTTCCAAAACATGAACAATCGAGAGCCTAACAATTAAATATTCATTGATTTCGACCGTGCTAATATCAACTTTTAAATCAGGTTTGCGTGCTGAGATCTAAATAACAATCACATTGTATTTAGTTTGTAGTCGAACAACATGGCAAAACTAACGTCTATCGCACGCACTGACGCGTTTCGATCTTCCATGACCATCATCAGAATACGACGGCAAACTGCCTAGCGAGGATCAAATGGAAATGCATATGTATGGAAAGCAGAATTAGATATGCGACTGTCTCATCTAGTAGTCTCGAATACGATGTCGGCTTTACAATCTCCATGCAGTCATGAACATTGACTTTTTTGCCGTTTTTGCTATATAATTATAAGTTATACAATGAAACAATAAATAATTGTGCGGGTAGTGACAACAATTTTCTAAATCAGGTTTGAGAGCTTGCCATGAGCATCAATTTCATTTTATTTAACTAGTCGCACAATAAACCACAATTTTCCTTTCTAATATGTGCTTTATATTTTCAACCTTGCTCGTATGTTTGCCGTTGTGGTTGGATTGGGATCGTAGAAATCGAAAACGTATCAGTATGCGTGACTGACGGTAGTTTTTCTATATTGTGTGACTGGTTAAATGCAATTGGATTGTTGCTTATATCGAGTTTGCAAACTTAGTTTACCCAATTGAAAGCCTTGTTTTATTTAATTTATCTGTCTATTTAACCAATACTGATATAATTACTTTTCATCGATTTTATTTTCAGAAGGACTATCGACTGATGTTTACCTCACCGTATCAGGTAAAGTTAATAAATTCAAACATCGCAAATATTCTTATTAAGCAGATTTCTAACGTATCATTGAGATTTGCATAAACATTATGTGATATAATGTTTATCAATACATTTTTACTCATACTATTCTTTATGAGCAGAGGCACAGATAAAAGTGAAAAGCATTTTTTCAGGTACGCTCCGCTTCAACATTTAATTATGTAGTAAAAATGTCATTTCAATTTAAAAAAAAATAATTGCACGATTCGCAAAAGGCAGTCCTCACCTATCAGGAAAATATGATCAAATTTATCATAAAGTAATTTAAACTATTAAAGAGTTCAATCCGTGATTCTCTTTAACAGTCTAGCTAGTATTCTGAGCCGAGTATAAACGACATATCCTATTGACTCAATAATGTCAGTTTTGATTATAGCCAATGTAAGAAAAATTTTGTAATATATTATAGATAGAATGTTTGCCTCATTTAGCTATAATTCATGCACTTATAGTAATCCAAAATCTAATGTCCCCTACATTATTATATTATATATTATGTGTTAACTGTGGTACATATTGTACTCAGAACCAAAAACTATCTAATATAGAATTTTAAATTAACATTCTAAGCTTAGAGGAGCAATGCCTTTTTTAAATAGTGAATAAGAAAACGCAATAATAAACATTGAAATTTACTTGTAATAAGAGAGTGTATATATATATATATATATATATATATATATATATATATTTATAATTCCACTAAATCAAGTTTGAACACTTGATATAAATACCCAATCTTAATGTATCAAACCAGTCTCTTACCATACTAGAAGTACAGTGTGCTACACTTACGGACGCGTTTCAACTTTACATGATCATTATCAAAGTACGATGGTGAACTGACTAGCAAAGATAAAACCGCATATCATAGAGAATATAAAATTAGATTTTATTCTCTCAACTCTAGCAATTTCGTTTACATTTAGTTGACTGGAAATCTCGGTTGCAAAAATTCCATATAGTCACGAATATAAACTTTTTGCAGTAGTCGCCAAATATGCATATAACATATTCCATTATAAGGTTTATGTTTGCGTGATTATTGATAAAAATTCTTTAAATCGAGTTCAAACATTTATTTAAAGAAATGTAACGTAGTATGTTTCTACAGAAACTTTTAATCTGTTCCATTTAAATCCAACAATGCAAATTGTAAGTGAAAATCTATAACCGTAAGAGCCACCTGGCTAAAATAGTATTTTATTTTTATTTATCCGTGCCCTTTGTACAGTATAATGTATATTATGTTATATTTCTCGCTTAATCTTGTTGTGGCCCGATTAAACTAACGGGACAGTTTGAATTTCCTGTCAATAATTTATAATTCTTTAGATCTTAGTCAATTTGCCTAGCTTGTTTAAAATTTTGTTCAAAATATTTATCGCGTCTTGTTTTGCAATTTTATATGCATAGATAATCGCCAGAAGCCGTCTACTCTAAAGTGGGATGCTCAAATGGTGATACACACGGCGAATTATTTTAATAAGAAAAGTTGGCGATTGGATAATTGTTACCTGGCTCTGATTATCCGCATAAAATTCATGGGCTTATTTATCAATCATATAGAACTCCAGAAAGAATATGAAAGTAATATTTTAAAGTTATGCGTACTTGAATTTTAATCTAAAATTTTGTAATCCGTAAGTGCAGGGAAAACTTAGATAATTAAATTAAAATAAGACAATTTGATTTCAAGTTTTAATGAAAAAACGATGTCTTAATTTACCGTTAGCAGTTGCACAATTATATAAATCCAGCTCAAAAAATTTGATTTAAACTATTGGTATCACTATCAGCACAATCAAAGATTGTTTTGTTATCAAATTAATTCGGCCATTTTTTAGCAGGCCAAAGTTATTTTCTGCCATTTTTTGTTAATAGAAGAGGAAAACAAATTTAGCTTCTTTTACACAATACCGGCACTGCATTGGGTTGCAGAACGTATTTAAATTATGTCGCTACGCCTAATGGACCCACCAGATGTCAGGCTCAATGGTCGAATTCTAAATAATGAGGAACTAGCTGAAAATGAATATAGTGTCTTATCCGTCGTAGCATTATGTACGTTGTACTTTACAAGCTTGGCGATTATTATATATTAGTTATTGAACTAAGAATTTACTAATTCCACGAAAGGCGCTAAAAATTATTTAAATGGTTTATGCATATTTAAGATAAACAGCATTAGCAATTTGATAAACACTAGGCACTAAAAAACAAGCACAACCAGAAATAGTGTCTAATCACATTTGTGTCAGTCATGTGCAATCGAAAATTTACTGCTAGCTACTTTAACTTGTAAATTTTGTGTAAAACTGATTATTTAAAAAAATCTTTTCAATTTCATGGGGGTGGCGCATTGCTACAACAAGTCCTAATGTAAACTGTGGATAAATTTGCCAGCCTACCTTTCAATAGATTTAAATTTTAATGAGAAAAATAAGAGAGAACGGCGTAATTTTGCGCTTAATATTCTGTATTCATCGCGGTTTTATCCGGATTATTAAACTTGCCGTACTTCACTGAAAATGACTTAGGATGACGGAAATGCATCGTTACGACTAACGGAAGGTTATTCTACAATATTGTGTTATTTATAACAAATTTCGGATTGGTGGCTGTTTCGTGTCCGGAAGCTTGACTCTAATAATTGAATAATGTAATGTATGGTTTTTTTCACTCTTTGTCAATGATTTATTAAAATATCTGAGCCTTGTAGGGCGTAGTAAAAAAATTAATGTCTTGCTACTTTTCCATTCATATGTTCAAATATCATAAATAACTGCAGAATGTCATACCTAATGTATTATGAATAATAGCATAAAATACTAATTTATTGTTTTCCTTTTATAATAGAACTTGTTTATTTGGGCACTGTTTTACGAGAAACCTGATATGGCCTTATATTTTTGGGAGAATTCGGAAGATCCGATCACACTTGCGTTAATTGCCTGCGCAATTTACAAGAAGCTAATAATGACAGTTCCCATCTACGACACAGAGCAGACAAAAACTTTGCAAACATATATTACTGAATATGAAGAACGGGCTTGTGAACTTATCGTTAGGATTGCGGACATGGAAGTGGTAAGTCTCTGGATAATGGAAATGTTATTTTTTGAAATTTTAAGACTGTGTCATATAAAGCAGTTTGGTATAGGAGAACTGACATCAAATTGCATTTGTTGGCTACTTAAATCGTTAAGGAAAATCTGCCGACGTTCCTGATTTTGGCACCATAAGAATATTGCTAGTTAGCAGTAATCAATTTAACACAGTATTTGGAAGAAAGCAAACACCATCTAAATCACATTTTCGCAACAAAATTTAAAATCGGAAAATCTAATTTGACTAGATTAGAAATAAATCCATTTGCTTGATTTTATTAAAATGGAATAGCTCTAGCATACACAGACACATAAAAAACTCTGTCAATCCGACATATTGCATACTCAAGAAGCTAAGTTCAAAAATGCAAAATTAGCAACGTCTAGCACCTGAGCCCTGTTTTCTGCTAAACCCCCATAATTATTTCCAAATTCAAATGTCTCTTCATTATTGAATGTAGAATGCGGCGTAATCAAGTGACCATTTTCGCTTTCCCAATAAGAGAACGGAGTTGTTTCGTTAGCCTTAAAAGGAGGAATTTTAATTGGGCACCTCAATCAATGGCGTTATTAAGGCAATCATTATTTCATAAAAAAAGTTTTGATTATAATGATACATCAAAGAGCAGCTAAACAAAATTGCTCAGCTCTTGAATTTTGCTCCTAAGAAAAGTCTCCGGACGTGCAATTGGTGAAGGCCTATACCAAGTTTAGAAAATAAATTTATATACAATGCTGTCCAAGAGCTAGTTCATATGGTTAATCATTTCGAGTCTCTGCATTATAAAGCAGAACCGATAGTGAATTAAACTTATAGACCTCAGACTTGGTTAATAGTGAGATTGGCAAGTGATTCTGGAGTTGTTTTCATTATCTAACAAAAACTGCGGCAAGGTTATAAATTTTAATGTCGGCAAATACAGACGCATCTGGTGTAAGCAGAGACTGGCGGGAGATAATTGTTGAGGAACAGTAGCGGAGCTCCGTTAAGTACGTTCTTAGCATCCGAATAAAAATTGACCTTTACAAACGTTTTTAATACGTTTAGCTAAAGACAAAACTTATTGATCTCAATTAATGATTCTTTGGATTTTGACTTCGTTTCGTGGCATAATAACAGATTCATTAGTTTTTTCAATGCAAGCAATCCGGACATCGTCTTATTTATCTACTCTAAAGTGTGTTGTGGTAATTTTCTGAAAAGTGTATCATTAACATAATTTTTTTAATTCAGAGCATTTCCAAATCCATGTCAAATGCTACGGAAATTACGAATAGTACGGAAGGACCCTTGAATGTTCGAATACGGCCGATTAAGAATTTATAATAGCTTCAATAAATCGAACAATATTTGTTAGACGCCGCCACCGTTAAGCGTGGTTCGCCATAATATCTTGCTCAACTCCGGGTCAAATGCTCCTGTGTGGTCTAGAACAGGAACGGTATTGCATGGCTAATACGAGTGGCACAACACAATATCGCGCAGTGATGCAATACTTGGTCCATGCATCCAAATCTAGATCAAACCCTCTTTAATCGCGAATCCTTCTGAAGTTCATTGCACTCCAATAGATTCTAGGAGTAATGATGTCACACGTTGAGCAGATAAGCATCACTATGAAAACTTATTTGTCTCTGATTCCTCTTTCCCAATATTATGAATAGCTGAAAGCGGGAATATCCCTATCCTACCACCATATTATACGTCGGTACAGATTGCGGAAGAATGCTGCCTGTATTTCCAGAATATCAAATTCGTGCCGGTTAGGCTTGGGTTAAGGGAATGATTCGTGCCACTGTTTCCTTTGTTCTGAGATTTTTTTGCTAAAATCTGACATCCATGGATTCTCCTCCTCGCCCATTAGTGAATATGTCTTGCATCAAATTACTGGCACATGTTGGTAAGTCCAAAGGCGGTTTAGGGCCAGAGGTCAAACCTAACAGCTTATAAAATAGAATCTTTTCATCAGGCCAAATGGTTAAAGATGGCGCTTACAATTTAACTTTTTGTAAAACAAGATTACTTGCTGATGCCTCGTGAATCTGATGTGTGTGCTCATATATTTCCAATCAAGTAATGATTTTAATGGTAAACCGAGCTGACGAAAAGTGACATCATAAAATACACTTTCACAAAGAAATATGGAAATTATAAAATTCTATCACGAGCAAGGCCTAAATTAAACAAATTTTGGTAGTCCAAAAAATTTTGATTTCTTGGACACAAACATTGTGGCCATTGCTATTTTGACGTTCGCCAGCCGATCAGATTGGCTTGCTCGCGATGTCAGATCTCTCACATTAAACTTCCTAACCGGTACACAATAAGCTAGCGTAAGCGTCCAACGTTTGTCCCAAAACAATGCTGGATTTCAAAATAGTGTTTTTCAGCAAGTGATCAGCATCAGTTAAAAAAAGGCATCATCGTCATTCGTGTTCATTAAATTTATATTTGAAACAAGTGTATTATTTTATAGATTCTTTGAGTAGTATTCGAAATTTTATTGAAGAATACAATCTTTTACAAGCTTTATTCAATATCTGAAAAGTATTGACGATATAATTTCGTCCTCCGAATTACATTAAAGTCATTCAAATCTGCGAAACTCAATTCTAGGTTAATTCAATAGATATGGAATAGCTGTTATATCTGCCAGCGTCCTGTATCTTATGAACTCATTATCAGTCGAGTTATTTGTGATTTCCTGTGACCTAAAAGAGCAATGGGCATTATTTACGTAGTGGGAAAGCGCACGAGCAGAATTAGTCTATTGGTTTATTTTCGTAATTTCACTCTTCAAACGATCAGCCGCACAAGACTTACAACCAACTTAAGTACAGAATATTTCCTTGACGACGTCCGATTTCGACTTGTATCTTTACCTTTTGTTTCAAGCACTCATGGAACGTGCAGTCCAGGAAATGGGTCTACAATATCTATTTGAGACTTTTGCCTTAAGTGTAATGACGGCGTCAATGAAACTACCTTAAAAATTTAAAATTATTACGTGCGAATAGATGTTTTTCGAATTAAGAGATCTAAATGAACCTCAATGAATTCATAAAAATATTGGTTATAGGTCATTTATTCCAGTTGTATCACCTTTGATGGAAGGATTCAATTTTATATAATTTGATTTAAATCAAGTCAAACAAATGCAACTCATCTACTTATCCAATGGTGGCAACCCGGTATTGTTGAGGAGTTCCATTTGTTATCTTATGCCTTATTTAGTTTTAACAACTATATATATATATATATATATATATATATATATATATATATGCATATATGTTCTACAAATATCATAATAGAGAATGGCTTTAAGTCAGTACAATATGCTAAAGCTCCTCTGCAGATAACGCTTGTGTTATCATTTATCTTGCTGTAAACATCAACGAAAGCTTATTTGAATAGTTTCACAACGTATCAAATATGATGCCGTTCGCATGTAATAACGCGTCTCGATCTTTCATCGTATTTCTCTCAGAACAATAAAGAAACAGAGTAAGAATTTGAAAGAACAATTTTTGCCTTTGCGCTCTGCTAATGACTATTGCGAATCAAAACACTTCAGCACGTGGCACTGTTGGTAGTTCCCCTATGTTGAAGGAATTTCTTTGTTGCGAACCTGGATTAATTGACATTACTTGATCTGCGTTTGATAACGCAGTTTCACCAGTAATTTTCTTTTTTTTGACCTACCTTAAAGTAGGTCTCTTTTTTGTAGTAACTGATGAAGACCTACGGTAAGGTAGGTGGTCGAAATATTTTGCTAAAAGAAAATTATTGGAACAATGAAAGCTGCGTTAGTCAAAACGCAGATCAGGTTTTACAGATTTTAGATTCGTTTGGTGGTTATATCATGCAAGGAAACGGTTATCGATAATCTTGTAGGCAATAGTAGTTATTCTAGTGAACATAAAATTATTTATTTATATTTGGGTATTCATAACAGAATGAAGTTTTATAAATCTGAGTTAAGCGATAGAGTATATTTTATAGTCCCTATTCGGACACAATCTTTCTGTCGTAATTCCGATCTTGCAATATTATCTATTTTAGTTTCAGACTTGTTAATATAATAAAACTTCATCTTTTGTTCAGAAGAAATAAAGAGTAAAAGGGCATATGTTTATTCAAAAGCGATTTTAATAAATTACCTTCAAAAATGTATGCGTATTCGAATGTAAATGAAGCATCACTTAAATTTATAATTTAATAAATGAAATAAACCGTCTCAGATTAGTAATATGTAACAAATATTAAAAACAATCGGTATGAATAAATATGATTAAATTTTATTTGGACATATATATTACTGGCCCTGGATTATCGGCAGAACAATAAACATAGGAAATAGTTTGGATAACACATTTCGACACCCGGTCTTTGATTTCTTCATGTTATAAGAGCAGTTGCGTTCTCGTTATCACCTAAAGTAATCATAAATGAAAAAAATATATTTGCAAACATAAAAAGCACGTACAAGCATCAGCACTAAACGGGAGGTGATGCAGAAAAATGGTTGGTGGTTCCTCTATTTTACACTTTATATTTAAATTTTAATTTTGCCTTGCTTTGCATAAAAAATTGAAACCTTCATTCGTGGATACGTTAGGCGTAATTGAAAGAGAAATGGTTCATACATCAGGTAAAATTTCTTTTCTATCTTTGCGATTAGGAATTGTGCAATAATTCGATTCTTTGTCGCAAATCGTAAATGCTTATAGCAGCATTAATCAAATGTAACAAAGAACAGTGCTAGTTGATTGCATGTGACAGTACAAATGAACTTTGGCTCTAATTTTTTTTTTAATGAAAATTTTTCTTAGTGTATTTTTATTTTGAATGTACGTAACCTGGCAATATTACGGCAGTGTAGTAGATGTAATTTGACATGATATAAATGTGGGTCCCCCTGACAATTTAAACCACATATTTTCTTTTCCTATGTGTAATTCATGACGTGTTGACATTATTATGATGCTATGTAATGTTCGGATTATATGCACATTGCATGTCCTTGGTATATTACAAAATGAACCTTTGTTCACGCATAGGTTTCGTACCATCATTTGTTGACACGCAAACTACATGATTGGGGTGGTCTCTCTTGCATAGACATCGCCGGATCTGCAGGTCTACAGAAATTTATCAGTACCCCGCCCTGCCAGGACACAGTTGATGACCACTGGTGTCAAAAGATACAAGGAGATTGGACGTCCTATATACTTGTGTCGTTAATACCTCCTCTGATGTTCTTTCCAAGCATTTTGAAATTTCCTGAAGACGACGTATCACAAAATAAATGTGACCTAATGGACGATCCTCTCGACAATGAAGTGCTATTTTCAAACGCAACCATCAGCCGGCAGGACAGTCTGGCGATAAGCGACACCAAGAGGAAAGAAATGAGAAGCGTTATTTACAAGTGTATGAAGCGAGTTGACAAGCAAAAACGGCATGGTCGGTTTTGCAAAATGAAGCGTTTTTACAAAGCACCAAAATCTCGCTTCTATGTGCATATGGTATGCTAGTTTATTTTAAACTTCAAAGTGATCTACAAAATTTTGACACTAGTAAAATCTGCGACATAATGTCCGCACTATGTTGTAATAGAACGGATTCATATTTAGATATGCAGGCAAAAATTATCGTTATTGGTACATCAAATTTTAGCAAAACAATGAAATAAATATATTAGATTGCTTCCTCTACTGCGCTTTTAATGTGCAGAAATAATTCGAAATTACAGAGCTGAACTGAGAATGAGTACTTTTATATTTAACAGATTAATTATAAAGAAATGCACGATTTGCTTCTAAGCCAGCCAAGTAAACTTGTGTCATTGTCAAATAATATTATTGATTGATAGCAAAATTTCATTAAATAGATTAAACACTACAAGCGTGTCTAAAATTCCGTTCATCCATTTACACACACACCTCCAAGCACGCACAATCCATAAGTTTATATTCATATCATGTTAGGATTTCATTTGTTTATTTAGCTGAGGAATAAGGATGGTGCTAATAGCTGCTTACGATATACGCAACTCGCTTTATTATTTTTTATTAGTTTTAAATAAAAAAACTCAAACAATCACGAATGGTATAAGCTGATATTTGGAACAGCCTTATACTTCAGTTAAATAATCAAAAGAAGATTGCATATGTTTTTAACACAAACTCATAGCTTGTTTTTTGGTTTATTTTGTCTCGTGTACGCGCCTAAGCATGTGCGTTCGTTAATTAACCTTTTTGTTGAACAATGTAACTAGTTCATCAAACTGAGTTTCACTTGCATTTTAGATTTCGTCATATATAGTACCAGATTCTGATGTCCTGTCAAGTTCTGGCCTAATGAAAATGACAATCTTTAATCGAGATATGTATATCAGTTTCTTATTAAACCTTTACGTCAATACACGATTTATTTCTCATTTGAAATTATAAAAATCGTTAATTAATTTAGTTAAATAAACGAAATTTTAAATCATGTAAAATAGTAGCATCTCTTATCTATTTGGTCCATTATTTTTCAGCTTATACCTCACAAACATATAATTGCGAGCATCCACAGCAGTCGAAAAACAAAGTTCAAATAAATTACTGTGCTTGTCCGGAGCACTGTATAGTGTCTGAGAAATTATTATAATTTGTGTCCCATTAAGACAAGAAACTTATTAATGGAGTGGATGTAGCAATAATAAGAGAATGATCACTAACTGAATACACGAGATGTAGGCGTGGATTGCGCCAAACTGTTGAAAATCCAATCCTTTTAAAAAGTTAACAGATCGGTATCGTATAAAAACAGTACAGTATTTAAAGCAATACGCTGTCCAATTAGATTATTAGATGGGATAATGGATAGTAGACCTATTTGGTTTTCTACGTGCTAATGCGATTTCTGCGGTCGTGGCCATCATTTAAGCAAGACAGAGAACAGACTTAGCCTTCTCAAACAGCAATGAACAAATTAATATTAGCCGCAGCCGATCTACAGCGTACAAATCATATTTTTAAACTTAGGTTGTACTTGAGGTAGGTGTAAGCGCAACAGTAAATATGCCGCAAGGACTAAAATATGCTTACGATCTTGGACGCTTAAGTTGCAGGTAATTGCCAAGCTGCATTTTATTGAATGACAAAACTGACATCGATTACGCATTGTTTTTCAATTTACTATAGTATTCCATATTCTTAATCGAAATAAAACTATACGCTACCATGCACTAAAATATGTCATTATTTATCAGCCTACATCAGCGTGTCCTATGGCCAAAGAGGTTTCTACGCTGAAAAACAACCGCGCACGATTAGTGGTGGCGTCAAAGTAAGCATGCAGTTTTAGCTTGCTTGCAAGATAAAGCCAAATTATCTTATGTGAAATCTAAACCGGATTAGTTGGTGTCCTATAGGCTCCCCCTAAAGGAAAGGTTAGTCATGATTCATTTATTAGTATGTAACTGAAATGTGTGTGTAATGTGCGGCTCCGTTGCTCAGTGGTTATCACAATAGACTCTTCGCAGACGTGATCAGGTTCGCGCCCTGTCCACGTCAAATTCTAGACATTATGTGATAAGTTCCCAATAATAACGAAACTGGTCTATTGAATAAATTACCTTTTCTACATTATACAATACTTAGTTTATATTGATAAATGAATGTAGATAATGGGTGAGCTGATTCTATCATGATTACAGTAAGAAGGTCTAAAGAAAATTTTAACTGAACAGTTAAATCCTAGTGATGGAATCAGTTAAAACATGTCAGACATGGCACCAGACCATAGTAGCCTAGGAAAATTTAGCGGACATGCCGTAAGTCTCTTAGCTTTATGTGGATAATATTTCAATTGATCGATGAAATATATTTTTAAATCGGCATGAAGCATTCCAAAAAAAGGTTCTTTCTTCTCTTAATCGTTTTTTAAGGTTTTTTATATGTTCCATATAAAGTATCGCAACTTAGCTTTTTATAATTGATATTGATTTTCGTGGGAGACATTTCTATAATTGCTCTGAAAGTGCCAAATGAGTCTAAAACTCATGGGATGGATTAAATTATGGTGGTTTTGAAACTGTGTATGATTGCTGCAAAATCATGTAATCGGTGTTTATTTCAAATTTTAAAAAGGCAAATGACCTAGCAACCAGTACAACAAAGAACTCAGACAATTTAAGTAAATACAAGAATGTTGTAATAACTTTTAAAAGTAGGGCTCAAGATTAATTAGTAAATTTGCATCCAATGTTTCTATACATTGTTTGAAAATAAGATTGCGAAATACATGAACGGTCGCTACGCTTTGTCCTAATTACTGAATGATTTTCATTTTCTAAGTACCCATAAGTCTGTTGACACGTGACAATGCGAGAAATCGTTCGACAAATATGATTGCTATGAATCAGAATTATTAAAACGTGCCTCTCTTAGTTGCAAAAATTCAATCTTAACAAACATGATTTTTTAGTATAATGCACTACTATCAAATAAATTTCTAACTAGTAATATTTTTCAGAGCTATTTCATTTGCGTTTTGTTTCATAATGTCAAATAAGATTTGCTAAAATTACTTTCTAAAACTAAGAATTTATATATTTATCATTGAAGAATACATTTAGTTGAAATTTATAATAAGTGTAATTCCCTCCGCTTTGATTTTTACATCGTAAACGATTTATCGAAGGGGATTTTGCGTATAATTTTTTTACATTAACAATAATAAATTATTGTGCAATTTCAGTTTGTCTATACCTTGTCGATTGAAATTTTTTACAATATTTTCTACACTTACAGATTTGGTATTCAGTTTTTCTGGCCTTCTTGACATACATGGTACTATTTGCGCTCAAACCTGGAGAAGTAACATGGTGTGAAATCATTGTGATTGTTTGTCTTATTGGTTGCATATTCGACTTTGTGCACGGGGTAAGGAAATTTTGTTGTTTTCCATTAAATATTTTCAGGTTTTTATTACACTTTGTCGTGAATCAATAAATGTCATTAGCTTGGTATCGGTTTTGTCTAGGATATTTGACTCACAAGGCTAACTCTATGGGCATTTCCATCTTTTTCATAATTTGTACTTTAGAAGTCTGATTTTGAAAATAATTCTACTCAAAAGGTGATAGTTTTGTCATTATTGGGTAATGCAGTAATTCTATTCACGAACTTTATGAGATTTCAAGACGTCCTTTAGCAAAATTGGGTGTTCAGCTTAACCAGTATGCTATCGGAACGTTTAATAGTATTTCATTTGAAATAATTTGTCAAATTGAACCTGAACATAAAATTGACATTAAATACTGAAACAGAGTATAATTTCTGAATTGGGTTTTACGAATTTGTAATAGGTTAGGTTCTCTAGAACTAGAATAATTTGAAATTGAAGCATGAATAAAAATACAATGTCATGTTTGCATGTGTTTTGTGCAAACTTGTGACTCATTAATAGGAGCTAAACATTTACTGCAAAAGTTATATACTTGACCAATAAATTTCAGATAAAATATACGTTTTTTTGGTATAGAACCCCCATCGACTGGTAAGACTCCCGTGTGCACAAAATGCATGCCTAGATGAGATTATATTTTCTTCGCAGATTCACTTCAGTATATCCTCCTGATTCTAAAGAAAAAAAATCTGTTTAAAGCTATTCCACGCATAATATCTAAACTTTCGTACTGACTTTAAATTTAATGGCAGGGCGCGAGAAATAAATGTTACATGAATACACTGTAAATTAAATAAGGTCAAAAATACAATTCTTTAACTAGACCAAATGTTATCCTCATTCGGCATTCATTACTAGTTGCCAGAATTACTGCGAACATGATTTTTAACAAGTGAACATATTGTGAAGTGATTTTAATCGCATCTACTACGCCACCGAAGCTCCTAATCGTAATCTATTTACAATTATTTCCCATAGAAAGTAACTGAAAAAAATAAAAAAAGTATATTTAATATTTAATTCCCAGCAAGTTATAATATATTAGGATAATATCAAAATTACTAGAGCATAAAATTTTGTAACTTTTTGACTAAAATATATAAATTATTTATAAAAATTAATAACTAATTTTATAGCAACAAATTTAGCGTTTTGGTTTATTTTAACAAATTCTGATAGAATATATATACCAAATGTATTTTAGGCATGGCGTAACCAAAAGAAAATAAGTTGACAGATAACAAAAAGTTCATGTCGAAGCCGACAATACCATTAGATTTAAATACATCGACCTCTGCGTTTCGTATTAAACGTTTGTAAGATTAAGCAATCATCCACTATTATCAAGATTTATAAGTGCCAAATGATTAAATATTTATATTTGTGTTTTTGAATAAAATTACTAACATATGGATAAAATGTTAGGATTAATTATTCGAAATAATTTAGACTTCTAAATATAGTTTAATGTGAGTTTAGATATTGACCATTCATGATTTGTTACATCAATCCAATATAATTTAGCTTTCGTTGATCAATAATAATAGTTTTCCATGTCGTTTTTCATAAAGGACTAGTCAAGATCTGCCAAATGTGTATCGTATACGTATTCTTTAATAAATCGTTGTAATTAAATTCCAACAAGGCTGTCATTAGGAAAGAATTATTGGTTTAAATCGCCGAACCCGGCAATCAGGTGGAGGAACTTATAATTAAGATTTGAATGTAGATAATAATAAAGTTATGCTAATGAAAAATGGAGCCCATATAAGCGGTTAAATAGAATTCTTTTAACTATACGCTTAACCACAGTGCAGACATGAAAATATTTTACAAAATAGTAAGTTATAATTAAAATTGCCTTAAACAAATACAACCTCGATCGATCTTTATTAGAAAACAAAATGATTTTTAAACAATTTGTAAAGTTTTAGAACATAATTTAGCTACATTAGAGTTATTTGAATATATAGCTTGTTTGATATAAAATTGCATCATTGCATAATGTTAATTTTTATGCAGGATTTCATAAGACTGTAAGACATGATTTTTTTATATTTTCTTTTTTTTGTTATATACTTAATGAACTTCAAAGTATAATTTTTCTTGAGGTGCAAAAAATAAACTAAACCTGTAAAACAAAATATTTCTACAAATGCTTTAAATTGTGACATTGCGTCAAATTTTGTCAAAAATGAGTTATTTCATTTGCTCTTACAAAGTATGGTAGCCATAACCATTTCCGAACGCTAGCATTTCAATACAATGTGAAAAGATTTACTGTCCCTGCTTAATATTATATGTCTTCACTGATCTCTTAGTACTTTTTGTCTGAGGAATAGCATTAACAAGCCATCAAAAAGCTTAGAATGCTTTTATTCCGCGTTAGACGTAAAATATATAGGAGGAAGTCGAGTTATATTTAAATGGGCATATCGATTCGCCATATTTCTTGATTTTTTACATTATGCCTGTAAAACATGCTTCATTCTATGCTCGTAAAATCAGAAAGACGTTAGAACGAAATACGTATAATAATGGAATAAGTTTGCAAAATACTTTTAGGAGGTATAAAAAAACTTGTCTCCGATAATTATTAGAGAAAAATAAAAGCAATTGTACCTGAAATCAATTAATCTTTGTCAAATATATATATATATATATATATATATATATATATATATATATTTGGTGAGCAGATTTGAAATGCAAAGTTTTCTGGCATTTTGTACCACACTAAATCGCATATTCGGGCTTAAGAATCGAACGTGGTTCTAGCCATCCAAAAATTTCATTCTAGAGACCAAAAACAGTAGAATCTGGAATTACTTAAAATAATGTTGTTCTGTGAGCCTGTCATACATTCAATGGTGACAAACTTTAAAAAGCTTCATGAAACGTAAGCATCACTTTTGCACTAATTTTAAATTTTACTCCGTGAGAACAAAAAACAGGTGCATGCAAGTGAAAAATCACGGTAAATTGCTGATTTTGATTCAAAGAGGCGTGTTTACAAGAAAATATTCGGTTAATAAAAATGATCGTAAATTGCGTTCATGATAGCATGGAAATTGACATATAAACATTCTTGTCAAATCAATGTTCGATATACTGGAGTAACAGGTGTTCAGAAATAGTTGTAATTCTCAATTTTGGTGAACTATTGCATACATTGAAATCCGTCGTGTTGGTAACATGTACCACCTCGGCAACCATAGTGTTAATACCATCTACCATTTCGTTACCACAATGTTGGTATCGAGTAATGACACAATAGCCATAGTGTTGGTATCCTTTACAGGTTCGTTATATATATTATATAGAGTGAGTTAGCGTCGAAGTCGCATTGTCGAGACTTTATATGATGTTAGTTTCACTTCTGCAGGTTTACACATTCTTCTAGGAGATTGTACCGTCGTATTTTCTCACATTCCTCATCCGAATATATAGTGCGTAAAGTGCGTAATACCGGCTCTTACTGATGAGTCACCAGTAAGCAAGAAACGAATGTGAGATTATTGTGATTGTTCACGCTGTCTTTGGTTTATCCTTGTGGTCATAATTGAACTAATTTGTTACTAGGTTCGCAACATCTAATACATACTTGCATATATATTAGGTCTCCACATCAGACAGTTTCCAATGTTGGAATTACTCGAGATAATGGCCGCAATTCGGTTTCCGATATTACATGATCATTGCAAAATTTATTCATTTATTTAGTTTTCTATTTTTATATATAAACAATATATGGCGGAACGCATCATTAATTGTTCTGTTATTTTGAATACAAATGAGATTGGTGCTCTTTTTAATTTACATTAAATTCGTATTACACTCAAGTATAATTTTTAGTTATCACAATATTACGGAAATTGTAATTTTAATTGAGAATTTATTATGCATAGAATTGCTAATTTATTATAAATCAGGTATGTAAGACAGCTTAAAAAGGCCATTGACTTTATGCCGGAACTCAACTAGGCTGTAATATCTAATATATCATATAGTCAATTTTTTTAAAGAAAGGGGAATAAACTTGAAGTAAACGCATATTGTAAAATAAAAAGGGAGGGAGAAACGTACAGCCTTGGACACGCACAAACGCACGTATGCAAGCAAACAATTTACAGCCTATGTTTTCTTAAATGGGTGAACGTTTTTTTTAAATTTAGCTGAAGATTTAGAATATTGTACAAACCTACATTATAATGTATTTATACTTCCAAGCATTACTTATTTCTCAATTTAAATGACAAATATTATTAATTTTACCATTATGATTATATATTTAAATTCATTAAACTTCTACTTCGAAATAATAATTTTCAAACAAATTATAATATTTGTTTTTTAACAGGTTATTACTAATAACCGACAAAAAGCAAGGCAGTCTTTCACTGATGTACGAATCTTCACGAGTGTTTGGTATACCATTGATTTCACAGCAATATTGTGCAGTATAATGGCGTTTGGCTTTCGATTCACACTAGCGAATTATTTTGTTGTTGCTAAATCCTTTTATACATTATGTTGTAAGTTAATCGAAATAAACTTTATTTTAATTTTAAAGACACTAAATTTCTTTCCAAAATTCGGTTGCGTAATTCAATGATTTCATCTAAAATGGCTACTTACTTTTAACGCACAAACTCATATTCTGATCTCAATTACTATTATTTATATACAGACGAAATACATGACTAAGGACAGGGTTTTCCTAGATACCAAATTATAAAAATTGAGCGTGAAGATGAATCTGCTTCCAATCAAGCAAACTCAAATATCAAAATAAAAAGGATGCAAATGTTAGTTGACAAAATTCTCTTACATTTGAATAATTTTAAATATCCCACATCGTTTCAGCAATCTTTAATTCTGCAGGCGATAACAATCATTATTTAAATTAACGTAACGGACACAGAACACACACTCACGCTATTATATATTTAATTAAGCATTCATTGTTTGCGCCGGTTGCAAGCTTAAGATAAACACCAATTTCATTATAAATATATGACTTTTGATATATTATGCAATGCTTACTGTATACTACAAAAATGATGGGATTGGTGTTTAGCGCAAACTTACAACTTTCATTACCTGTAAATGATGTGCTATGGCTTACATATGAAAAAAAATATAAATATTATCACGATTTTTTGCAGTCTCATAAATACAGTATTGTTGTTATGCAGACAACAATTTGCGATAACCGGAAACAATTTGGGAAACTGAATTAATGTTGAAGTATGCAGCTACAAAAATGTTTACAAATTCCGATATCAAGATTTTCTGTAATTTAGAAGCAAGCAGATTTATTTTAAATTAATATCTTTAATTAAGATAATATTACCGAATTCTAATAGAAATTTTTTAAATAGCGAAAACTTCTTATCTACTAACATAATCACATTGAGCCACTTTTTCTTCTTAGAATATATATCGTAGATTTTAATGAGTAATAATAAGATTAAGGAACACCAACGACAAAATATTAAAAGTGATTACGGTTGCGGGAAAAAATCAAGCTTCGATGCATATATTTAAAAAAATCAAGTTTGCGAGCTTGAAACAAATAAAAATCGCATTATATATACATTTTTCAGTATATACTGAGCATCCTATAATGAAGAAAGTACCGATCATCCAGTAGGCCGGTTTCGTTCTTATTCAGATCTCTTAAGGTACTGTCAAGTATTTATCGCGTATATCGTTCGAACTTTGGCACGTCTGTTTTAGTATCTTTGACTCTAGCAACTGAGCCATCCTAATCCAATCATTTAATTATTATGGCATACACAAAGAAATCAAATTCGACAATATGCGATTATATGAAGCACAGTATGTAGTTACTGCAAGTCACTTCTCGCAATCTATTTAGAATATAGACTTTTCAGCGGTCTGTCGTAAACTGCCCTAAATTTTAATTTGTCACCGCGTTCTAATTGTTAGCGTGTCTTGTTACTGTTTATAAACAGTCGATAAAATTTTAGCTTTATTGGTAAAATGTAGTTCATTAGTTGTAATTAGTAAATGTTTTTCATAAAATTGTATTCAGATGTCAGTTGTATAATAAGTTACGAAATGCATGTCGTAATATAAACTAAAAAAATAGAAAATGAACAGGATTTCAACAATGGTCCTGTGCTCGCTAAAATTGTTTGCCAACAGGTTTGGAGGTTTTCTGCTTTCCACCTTCTGGCTAAACTGGTTAAACGAATACCGAAGCGTAGTTTTATTTTTCATCGGTTTAGACGATTTTATAGAAAGCCAATCATTTGCCAGTTCTCAACTCGAAGAAGGAAGTTGATACTTCATAAATAATATTTCAATTGCAGACTAAACACGTACATATGAACACTTATAGATTAAGTTCATAATTAGTTCAAGGTTAATTACTTATTTTCTATTTAGTTTATGCAGAGAGGATGTAGTAACTGTCAACATTTGCAAAACGCAGCTGATTTTCATTTAGAGTAAAAAGTATATAGCCACAATCGGAATGCATAAAAGCCAAAATAAATGACAAAACTTAAATCAAGAATGCACGTAGTTCATTATTTCATATTCATTAATTTCGTTAATTTCTTATTTTGGATTTAACCGTAACAAAAGAATGTCGCATCTGCGCCCCTAACGAATTCGCAGCTGCTATTTAATACTTGTTAGAATGATCAGTTCGAATCTAAAAAATTTGGAGTGGGAATTTTTGCTCAACAAATGCGAGGAGGGTATCCTCTTATCCAATTGAATTCGGTGAAAAATGCTGTTTGATTCGTTTTTCAGTAATTGACTAGTTTTACCTACAAAGCACTTTGCGTGCTAAGAAGATTTTGAGTATTGTTAACGGTTGAAGTTGACATTACTTGAAACAATAAATCTTTATTCCATTGAATAAAGAACGCATCATATTTCTTTTCTGAGATATTGATAACACATTGGGATAAAGGCTGATATAAAGAACAACGAAAAAGCGATAAATTGTCCGAAATATCACATCTTTATTTACTGGCCAGTAAACAAAGATGTGATAGAACCGCATTTCCATTGGAAAGAATAAAAAGTCAACCCGATCAAAGACAAAACAAAATTGGCAATTGTGATCAATCGGATCTTTGTGAAACTGTCCGTGCACAGCTATTACCCGCGTACGCAAAACGCGGCATTGGAATATATGAAGCTAGCACTCCGCAAAAACAATTCAAAAAATTAATAATTGAGTTATGAATTTCGATGACTGGGTAAATACAATTTGATTGGTATTTATTCAAAATAGACACAGAATGTCCAGTGATTTACTTTATTTTTTTATCCGAACACGTTTTCCAGAAAAGCACAATCGAATTCAGCTGGAATTCTTGGCGTTTTCAATGCAAAATATATATAGCTGTGCATTTAGGAAGCGGTTGGTTGCAAGATTAAATAGAAAAAATGAAGTTGAATATGTCAGTAGTTTAAATTGGCGAATAATTTGTACGTATGTATGAATGTGTGTCTGCCTGAGCGTTTTTGTTTATGATGTATAGTTGTATAATTTATTACACAAGTTCAATTCAATTCGATTAATTATTATAATTTTACTCCATAAAGACGCGTAATTTAATTAATTTATGTTTTCTACACACATGGCTCTTTTGTTTTTCCCTTATAACTGTTTCTAATAAATTTCCATTTAAACGTGCGAAACATTTTTTCAAAGAAAAAAACTTTTTCTAAACATGAATAAACTGAAAAGAATAAATTGTTTATGAAATACTTAAACCTTTAATTACTATAACTTACTGCGTGAGTCCTATAAACAAATGAACACTGGTAGGTCGGTTAAATGTTGTTTCCGTAATAGTTCCATGTGCACAGTATGTATTTTAATTGATTTAGGAGGTTTCACTGGTCCTATGATTTTGAAACCGTTCTTACTCTACTTGTCTGGAAATTTAAAAAAAATTAAGATTCTACTAATCTCAATTCACAAAAATTTCCGGATAAGCAATGTAAGGTCAACTTCAGAGCCCCAAGACCAGTAAGAGCCGATCATTCAAATACAATAACAAGCTGTGCACCTGGAAATGTAACGGAATAAAGGTTTTTCCTACCGACTAGTGCTACTGATTTTCCTCCAATCCTCATTTATTTTTTCAGCTCGAAAGATTAAAGCACTATGCAAACGTAAATTCATATTAAGGAATATAAAGCACAAATAAATAGACCTACACCACAATATGTGTACATATATTTTTATTTATCATCTATGCGAGAAAACAAAACGTAGAGTTTTTTATTATGCATCTAGTGCGATTTATTTTTCGAATAATTCTTAATTACTATATCTTTTCCCTTCGTCGGCAACGCACATCACACTTTTGCTACTTAATATTTACTATCTCTCGTCGCTGGTACAATAATTTTAGATGGTCGTACATTGACTCATTATCACATTGCCTACCTTTGGTTTGGCTTTTAGGAATCTTTGCGCATTTATTAGTTTCCTTGTTAAAATTTCTGGAATATTTGTCGTAAAATATTCTTTCATTCTGATTCTTTAAATCAAGTTTGCGAGCTTGCAGTAAACACAAATCCAATTGTATTTAACCATTCGTTGAACAAAAACATAAATCTACCGCCAGTCGCATGCATTGGCGCGTTTCGAACATCAATATCCATCATCAGTGTACGCCGCCAGCTTTACATTAGTTTGTTTATTTCTAGCTTACTTGACATGCATATTTGATTTATGCAGAAAATTTAAGAGACTCTCAGTCTTACCACTTGATAACTATATTATTTTTGATGGTTAGGAAGTTAACTTCGATGTAGCTAGTCAAACTCAGGCCGATTATGTCCTTGTAGATATCATTATTTTGATATCTTTATCTTTATCCTTGACTTATAATATTGCGGCATTCATAAGTCGAGAATCATTGCCTATCTGCCTAGTTATCATTGTTTTCAAAAGCCTAACTAGTTTATATTTAATTGACTGTTTTTCTAAAATATTTTCCTGATTGAGGGCGTTACTATAGCTAAGGAATTTAACTGTACATCTATCGTTCAATTCTTTGCATTTTGTCTATTAATTTTTGTTAATTACGGCGCTCCAAGAAAATAATTTTATACACCAAATCTTTTACAAATTAAAAAAATCAAGTTTGAGAGATTCGAATAATTAAAAATCCACTAAAATTGCGTTATGTTGTTCTACGACTGGTTAAATACAATGGAATGGTTCAACGCTCCTGATTCAGAACTGCTACCAACCCACAATCATTCGTTAAAGGCAATGTCTGCATATATGGTGTGGCGAAAGCAACAGCAGCTAATGTTCGTAACTGCATATAAATTGTGCAGCTAACATTTCCAATCGCGTACAATGTTTACAAGACTAATAGATGTGAAAGACGCATATCTAATATAGCTTTATATATATATATATATACATATATATATATATATATATATATATATATATATATGCAATGCGGTTTGATCTTCGCTAGTTAGTTTGTCGTCGTACTCTGATGAGCGTCTACTGCACATAATAGCAAAACTACTGTAGGGCAGCACGTGTGACTGACGGTAGTTGTCCTATATTGTGCTGATGGTTATACAGAATGGAATTGGTTTTAATTTCAAGTTCCCAAACTTAATTTAAAGTATATTTTTAAACACCTGCTCAGTCAATGATAGATTAACACGTGTTTCATTAATCTCTTAATTTTTTTCTAGGAAAGGATGTTCTAAATTTCTTTAGCCAGGAGCCGCCGCTGTTATTTAGTTCAACTTTCAAAGCAGATACTTTGAAATCTTTCATTAAAATTTTCTTTAATTTCAAAAAAACACTTTTCCTTTATTCTGAAGAATTCTACTTTTCATCCGAGATAATTTGAAATCTTATACTGTTCGCCGAATTTGCCACAAAATGCTAAAATCTTAATGGTACAAATAATTCATTTTTAAATTAGTTAAACATATATCCGCGTAAAGGTTTGACAATCGGAATATTGAATTTTATAATTGTAATGGTCTCAAAGGTTTTCACAAAATACTACCATATCTTATGTGAAATCATTGTTATTTGCTTCTCTATAAAGAGTGAAGTTTTTAACAACTCGATTCCTTTAATTTATTATATTAATTGAACGAAGCATTTTTAAAATACTGATGCAAATATTGCATTTGGTTAAACGTAACCAATAGGACAAATAATAAAATGCTTTTGTACACTGCTAAAAAGTAATAAATGCATGTCATCTAAATGTGAAGTCAAAGTTAGAAAGCACCGCATTATCAATCTTAGGTTCAGAATTAAACAGTTAATGCTTATAGAATCTTATTATTGTTCGGAAATACCATTCATTTGAATTTTAAACGCAGGTCTCTTTCACTGTATGCTGTACATGAAATTCTTCACAGTCTCGCAGAAACTTGGTCCTAAGCTGGTTATGATTCGCGAAATGATGATGGAATTGGGCTTATTTATTGTCATCATGTTCAGTATTGTGGTTTCGTTCGGTGTTAGCGTTCAAGCTTTGGTGTATCCATATAAATCAGAATTTTCGTGGGCAACAATCAGAGATGTCTTCTATTACCCATACTGGGCGCTTTTAGGCGAACTGTTTTTGGATTTAGCAAATGGTAAGCAATTATTAAATTTTTTTAAATCATGTTTTTTTTAAGCTAAAAATCAAAATCTATCTTGTTTCACATAATCAAAACTACATCCTGTCATAGAAGTGAATAATTCGTTGTAAACACCAATCCCATTGCATTTAACTAGTCATGTTGTTCGACAACTGGTCAAATAAAATGGAATGGGTGCACATTATTAATTCATTAGACACTTTAATCTTTGTGCTATGAAATTTTGAGCATTATTTTGTTTAAATATATAAATGTATTATTTGGTACCAATAATACCTTGCTTCTGTGTGTTGTCATTTGTGGACAATGTATGAAAAAATTGATTTTATAACCAAGTAAGTTAACATAGTGCGGCTACCACTAGAACGACTGTATGTGCCGAAAAGATTGGTTCAAGCTTGTCGTCTTTATTAAAACCTTGTTCTATTCTTTAAGGGGCGCCACGTCAGAACAAAAGCCAATTAACCGTACAGCCAAAATTGACTAAAAACGCATATATTTTGGTATTATCTTACTTTCATGATGACGGAGACGAGAAGAATACTTACTTGGTTATATCTCCTTAATTACATTTTGGAATATAATATGACACTACTTACAGCAACTATATTTTTCGACATTGTTGTGAACGACGCATATTTAGAAATCACGTCTAATTAATCTCTAAAATATAAATAAATTAAAATTGAACTTAAACGTTCGCAAGTTGTACAATGCACTTATTCAGAAATGTCATATATTTAATTTATTGTTTTAATGTTTTTTGTGCGACAAAATGTGACATCGAATGGTAAGGTGCAAAATATCTTTAAAATTCCAAAGTGGTTCGACGTGGCAAAATTTTTGGATCTGTGCATTCTGTCTGATAAGACTGCTAGTGCATCATATATAAGCGTACTAAATGTAAACAAAAACGTTAAAATATAATCATATAATATCTCAAAATATAAAGTTTTATATATTGGAATAAGTCGTGATTTATATATTATATGATACACCCTACATTTCCATATTTGAGAAAAGTTTTGCTTCTTCTTAGCTAAAAACTTTCAGAATAATAATTATTTTTCACGTTTCTTACTAGTTTTTAAAGTTGGAATAATGACGGAATATTGTGTCCGATGTTTAGTAGCTTGAAACTTTAAAATGTTCATTTGAACAATTGAAAGCGTAATTTGTGCTCTAGCAATTATTCGAAGCATGCCAATTAGAACAGTATCAATGCATTGTTTGAAAATTCATAGTTTATAAACAGAATAGAAAATTTTTCTAATAGTGCAAATATGCAATCAGATTAAATTTAGATTCATAAAATATTTTTAATGGATGAACAAATAGAATCCTATTTCGTAATTTGCTTAATGAGATCCGTTTTGACGAAAAAAGAGTAATTTTAAATATACCCAAATAATTCAACTACTTTTCAAAATTATTGACATATATATATATATATATATATATATATATATATATATATATATATATATATATATATATATATATATAAGCATTGTATGTCATTAACTAAGACACCATCCTTAAATCTCTTTTAGAAATCCAGGTGTGTGTCTCTAATGCACAGTGGTCTATCGCCAGGTGTGTCATTTTCTATTGTAGGATAGTAATCACGCTAATTGGCTACTGAATCTACATAAGATAATTAATATATATATATATATATATATATATATATATATATATATATATATATATATATATACTGGGAACGCGAGCCTTAATAAAATTCATAGTACCCTTTCCATGTGCAAAAATAAAAGAATTTTTTCAGATGCAAGAATCTCTTCTTTCTTATTATTCTTCTGAAGTATCTACAAATGAACATCTCTTTATATATAAATTGAAAAGCAAAATAAGAGAGTGTGAAATAACGAAATACATAATCAATTGCGTACGTCACCCCGAGGTCAAGCTCAATGCCTGAACATGCTACATCTGCTTGCATAAATCCGGCTGCAATTTGTTTATCCATGAATATTCGTATGTGGCTAACTCCATTTTGTTAATGCATTTAGTAATTATTTTAAATGCAACGTCTGAAGAACATACGTTGGAGGTTTCAAAAATGTGTTGTGCAATTTTAGACGTGCACATACGCTGTGATTTGAAATTGGCGTTTAAGTTGCAATGTTCTCTCATGCGAGAAATTAACTGTCTGATCAATCGGCCTATGTAAGTCGATTGACAACTTACACATGTATATTTGTATATAATATTTGATGTCGACATTAAAGGCTGCTTCACTTTGATTTCGGGTAACGGCAAGTTCGTTACCTTAAATTACACTCGTAGTTTTGTTGCACTAAATCTGCGTGTTAATGCAGCAAAGCTAAAAATGTTATTTATGAACCTATTGATATATATCTATAATATATTAATACGAATTTGACTTAACGTAATATGCTGCTCTAAATATAATATTGAGAAAGTAGCAAAAATATTGATTTGTTTCAATAGTAATGTATATATATATATATATATATATATATATATATATATATATATATATATATATATATATATGTATTTATATATATGTAATATTGATAGCAATTGCAATCCTTTTACTGGGCATTGGCTTCTCTTTCAAAGGTTTATACCTAATAAGTAGCCACGAATTTAGGTGATTATTATCAAACCCTTGAGAGTTTTTTTAAATAGCTATACAGTTACTTCTGATGTCTACAATAACCAAACGTTGCATGCAGTACTTTATCTTTGCCTACGTCTTGTAGCTAAATCTAGTTTGATAATGTTATACATTATCGTCTTTCTCAGCATTAATTTTCTATTTCCAAGCCCAGAGCACTCCTTATATGATAGAAACTAGACTAACTGAAATAGTCAAATTGAACTAAAGAAGAATAGCAGGATTTAGTTTTATATATAGTGTTGGAATAACAGTAAAGTCACAAAATAAATCAAATTCATCTTCTTACCATATCATGGTTTGGCATTCACTTTACAACATTCCATTTTAACAAGGACAGCAGACGTTTATTAAGTAGCTTGAATGTACAATTTAATAATTTTCCAATTAAACAAATTAAAATTTTATCGTTATAAATTTTATTGATGCCCATTTTCGTTGTGGAGACGTTCTGATCTCTGAAATTAGAGATCAAAACCTCAGCACATCTAAAACATGTATCAGTAAAATAAATATCGATCTAGTAAGGAAGGATGGTACGCTGCAAAATAATGCTTTAATATTGAAACAAAAAGTAAAATTCAAATTTTACTGCTCATTTAAAACGTGTAGTCTCCTTGCCGTTGTACATAATCCGTACTGTATGAACGTAAAATTTCGTAGGTTTAATTCTGCTCATAACTTTCCCGCCTAATAAGGACCAGTCAACTATAAAAGATGAAAGTGAGGCCTATTCGGTAAATTACATTTGCTAATTTCTGCAATTATTATTCTATAACCACAATTGTTAACGAATGACTTGAAGTTTAATGTAGCACGAAGATTTTTGTAATGAAAAAGCTGTACGAAGAGGCGCACAGTTGTAATTATTTATAGGAATATGACTGTCTTTATAAAAATCCATAAAAAACGTATTTCAAATGAATTTGACAAGCTTGTTCGAACTTAAATGTTAAGGGGACGTCACAGTAAATTATTGGTTTTATACACACTACTTCATGTGACATTTGAAAGATTAAACTCCTCGTCAGCAAACAGTGTGCAAGAATCTTTATTCTATTGCTGAATTAGCGATGTGACAAAATTTATAAAATAAAACATCACTTTTCAAGAAGCATTCAACTTGTGTGTGCTTTAAATTTCAAATTTCGAACTGTATTTCCGCGTGTGTATTATAAATTAGCGTTTTGTAGATTTTGTTCGATAAGTCCTTCAATGATGCGCTTATGTGAAATCTGAAAAGCTTAAAATCCTGTGTTATGTAACCGGCAAAAATCCAGATAAACTGTCGCTTGATTCAATCAAATATTTATTCACTTGCATGCAAACATTTTGCCGAATACTTCTACACATTTGTGATATATTTTAAGGTATTTACATGGATCTATAACTGCTATTTATTTATAAAAATAGCTAAATCTTGAATTCCAAATTTGATCTCTATTTCATTTTTTCTTCTTAGAATGAAAATTATTTATGGAAGATTTCTGTATTTAAATGGCCATAAAATGTGAATGTAATGTCTTCAGCATAGTAAAGATTATCGATACACAAAATTTCTTCAGCTATAATGCTGTCATTAAGCTAACTGACAATAAGTTTAATAATTAGTAGCCAAAATAATTGCTATACTGATAGTGCATAGGCTGCAGATAAAGAATTGACTACTCTTATATAATTCAAATTATAGACTCTTTTTCAGTCAACTAGAAATAAGCTTCCGTCAAGGGTAATTTATATTTGAAACATAACTGTTAATCGGACGTGTATGCTTGAATGCGCTAGTAAATGTTGACCTTTTGATAATGTTTTAATTACTCATAATAGATGAACAAATTATGAATTGAAATTTATCAGACATTTTCGCTACTGTGTTTCTATTTTTTATCGTGCAATATTTATAATCGCTTGCACATTTAGAAAGCAGACCTGCATGTTCAAATTCTAGTTACGTAAAATCGATGGAGCGCTTCAAATTGCTTTCGTGACAATTTAGTTTAGAATATATGACCTCATGATTACCAAGAAAAGGCGATAGCAGAAGTCTATCGAGGCTAAATTATAAGGCTTTTCTTGAGTATAAGATGTCATGAATGCATTTTTCATAATTATCTCCATAAATCAATACAAGTTGTTGCGGGACATTTGATAGCACACGTAGAGCGGTAAAATCCTGATACCTTCACATTTTCAAGTGTACAGATTGTGTTGACACTTGATTAATGGTTTCTCACTTGTCGCGACATACTGAAGCCGTCAAAAATTAGCTTTTCCTAAATTCTTCGTGAAATAATCTTTTCCAAATTCTTTCCAAATTTTTGGGACTTCATTTCCGGTCCCATTTTAATGGTTGAGACCGTACTCACAGGAAAAACAATTTGTGGAAAATTTTGATATCCTCATTCATGGCAGATCTCATTTTATTTATTATACTTCATAGGGTATTGCTTTTTTGTCTGCCTCAATATTGAGTCTTAATACCTATTATCCTATACACACATGTACCCACAAATATACCAACCTCTCCCCCGCACACAACAACCTGTACACACATAAATTTGCTCTAATCTAAATTGACATTTATTCATTTGCCACAAGATTTATTTTCTGTGGGTATTGTGTCAAGCCTGAAAATGGGACCAGAAATGAAGTCCAAAAAATTTGGAATAAAAACACAAAATATTGGTTTACAAAAAATTTGAGAAAAACCAATTGTGTATAGCTATAGAGTGACGGGACCATCAACCAAATGTCAATATAATGTCAATAATATAAACGAATCACAATTGTTCCAACCTATGAGTGTTATCAATTATCACGCAACAGGAAGTTGCGTATCAAAATTCAACCATGAGAGATCTGAGCAAGTTTGTTCTTCTTCATTCACAGCTTTGCAGATTTTACGCATATTGTAGATCAGGAGTTGGTTCGGAAATCTTACGATGAATATATTATATGTAATCGCTTATAGACAGTCTTTATGCAGATAAATAAAGTAGACTGCACAGTTCAACAGACCTAAGATACTCGATAAACTATACAATGGGTTTGAGGTGTACTGTCGTCTCTTACGAATGAAATACTTGAGATTATACCGTTTGTTTATGCTGGTTATGCAATATGTCTCTTTATTATTAAAAGTATTCTATTACTATTGAATACTGTTTGTTACGAAGAACTAATATATTTGCAAGTATGTATTAGGTGTTGCGAACCTAGTAACAAATTAGTTCAGTTGTGACCAGAAGGATAAACCAAAGACAGCATGAACAGAAAGTATAATCTCATGCACATTCGTTTCGTGCTTACTGGCGACTCATCAGTAGGAGCCGGTATTACGCCCTTTAACCACTATATATTTGGTCGAAGAATGTGAAATAATAGGACGGTACAATCTCCTAGACGAATGTGTAAACCTGCAATAGTGAAGCTAACATCATCTAAAGTCAACGACAATGCGACATCAACGCTAACTCACACTATATAATATATATACCGAGTCTGTAAAGGATACTAACACTATGGCTATTGTGTTAGTAACCGATACCAACATTATTGTACCGAAAAGGTACATGGTACTAACACTATGGTTTCCGAGTCGGTACATGATACCAACCTGATGGATATCAATTTATGCTATAGTTCACCGAAATTGAGAATTACAACAATTTCTGAACACCTGTTACTCCAGTAAATCCATACACTCTGGCCTTGATCGATATCAGTTATCACATTTCGCGGTAAGCATGACATCATTCAATTCAATATATTAAAGTTAAATACTGTTTGTTGCGAAGAACTAATATATATGCAAGTATGTATTAGGTGTTGCGAACCTAGTAACAAATTAGTTCAGTTGTGACCAGAAGGAAAAACCAAAGGCAGCATGAACGGAAAGTATAATCTCATGCACATTCGTTTCGTGCTCACTGGCGACTCATCAGTACGAGCCGGTATTACGCCCTTTAACCACTATATATTTGGTCAAAGAATGTGGAATAATAGGACGGTACAATCTCCAAGACGAATTGTAAACCTGCAATAGTGAAGCTAACATCATCTAAAGTCAACGACAATGCGACTTCAACGCTAACTCACTATCATATATATATATATATATATATATATATATATAGCATATATATATATATATATATATATATATATACCGAGTCTGTAAAGGATACTAACACTATGGCTATTGTGTTAGTAACTGATACCTTTTTTGAAATCGATAAGTACCGGATACTAACACTATGGTTACCGAGTCGATACATGATACCAACCTGATGGATATAAATTTATGCTAAAGTTCACCCAAATTGAGAATTACAACAATTTCCGAACACCTGTTACTCCAGTTAAATCCATACACTCTGGCCTTCATCGATATCAGTTATCACATTTCGCGGTAAGCATGACATCATTCAATTCAATATATTACAGTTAAATACTGTTTGTTGCGAAGAACTAATATATATAATATTCTATTACTAGTTACGCAATTAGTAATACATTAAGAGGACAGTTGGTCGTTCGAATGAAGAATAAAATAGACCTTTCGTCCTAGTATTACACATCACTTTTTGCAACAATCTGGAATACCAATGTAAGACAATAATCTTGGACATATGATGACTCGGAATTTTGTTTTCCAATTCACTCTGTGTTTTTAAATAAATATTTCGCATTTCCAGACATAGTGTTACATATAATGCTGGGAAGGTAGATAGCCACGTGAAACGCAATATACGCCATGTGTTTATTGTATATATTTTCCTGTAATTACAAATTTAACCATGGCCAGTTAATGGGAAATAGGAAAGTGTCAGAGATACAAAGCAATAAAAAACGTCTGAAAGGCGAGCATGAGTACAACTTTTGTGATTAAGAACTAAGCCGCCTTAATTTCAACTAGGAACTGTGGATCTACTAAAGATATGCTACAGCAGATAATTAATATATCTGCACATTTCTAGGCTTCTGTTACAGAGCAAGAATCACCAAGTTGCAGAGGTAAATTAAAACACCTTCTCTACAGAGAAATGCTAGCTTAGTGCATTAAGCATCTGAAAAGGTGTAGTGAATTGAGTTCGCAGGTGATTCACATTGGTTCGCAATGCACATAGAAATACTTACGGACTATCTAAAACGAAGAATCTGTTGCAAGTAGAAATTTCTTTTTATTGTTGTGCTAATTACAAAATGTGAACTTAATATAGTTTATAAATGATTCATCTAACCAAAAATTGGATTCCATTTCTTCTCGGATTAAATTGAGATAATTTAATATAATTCTACCATGTTATTCGCCATCGTTAAAATTTTAATTATCCATTGGTGTTCTACACATTCCTATTTCAAAACACTGCTTAATATCTAGCAATAACTGATATTATGTATGTTAGATTAAATTTATCATTTGATCGCTCATTTGAATTTTAAATGTATGATTATTCAATTTCATTTAGCTCAAATCATAAGTATGTGGCTTTGTTTTTAAGATTAATAAAAATTTCCAATCATTATTTTAATTTTCATAACGCAGGTCATATGTGTAATGCAAATATGAGTACAATATCGCAGTACCAGGTAATGTGAGTATTAATTTTCATTCCTGACGAAAAGAAGAGCTGTTGATTTCGTAAATATGTAGCCATCTAAATTGGCGCCACCTACGTCCTGCATATAAAACAGTTTAGTTAGCTCCACTGGTTGACTATTATTGGCAAAAACGCATCAGGCTTGATAATTGACGGTAGCCTTTCATCATTGGATGACAAATTAAATTTGAAATTGGTGTTCATCTGAAAATCAGCAAATTTGATTAAATTAGTTTTATAATCCTTGCGCTAGCAAGTGTTGGTAAATAAACTTTCATATTTTGATCTTGAATATTTAGCTGTAACGGAATGTAATCAGTAAATCACAAAAAATTAAATAGTATAAACTTATGCCAGATAGAAATGTTACACGAAGAAATCTTACGGAGATGGTTCATTGCCTTATATCACGTAATAGAAATTCTATCATTGAAAACTTTACAGGAAGGACAAATATAATTAATAAGCCTTGACTCCATGAACATTTCATGCTTCTGTTTCCTATTTCAGTAAGTATAAAAATTAAAAATATTATGGCTTGAACTAAATCGTAAGGATACTTTCATGATTCTCGTTTATTAAAACACTCTTTAATTATATGCAATTCTGCTATCATTTAGGTATATAACGTATAACTGGTTGTCAACATTTTATATTATACTGCAAAAACTTATACTATTTCAAACCATATTACTTTCATACAAACTGCGATCACGAATACAGCTGATATGCCTGATTGCACACCTGCAGGAGACGGTATAAACTGCCCCCAATTCAACTTTTTGGTCGTCTTACTTTTGGCTGTGTTCATGATGCTTGGAAACATTCTGCTACTCAACATACTTATTGCTATTTTCAGGTATGTTTATATATATATATGTATATATATATATATATATATATATATATATATATATATATGTATATATGTCTGTGTAATAAGAATGTCAATTTTTAACGAGAAAATGTCATTAACCTTTGCGCTTTCATTAAAGAAATGCCAAAGTCGGTGTCTGCCATAGGCAACATATATTGACGCAAATATTAGGGGATTTCTCCCTTCACACGCGCTTGTTCTTCTAGTTAGAATTTTGGCGCGTTCTCTTAGTAACTCTTTTTGCCAGGTTAACTGGTATTAATTTTATTTGACATTGCGCACCTCAGTAATACCAATTTTATTGCTTTTACGCCTATTAAGGATTATATTTATTTTTTAGACGTAGTTTTATAAAACTAGGATTTATCCTGATGTTGTTTTAACACAGTAAACCTGGCCACATCTGCGCCTACTAGAGCCAATGTCATTAAATAGCGCCACATTCGTTGAAATCAACAATCACTCTTTGCATGCAATGTGCTAAAAGTGTTTAATACTGAATGTATAGCGACGGTTGGTTTCTGCGGATTTTTGAATACTGTCAGAAGGGGATTTTTCTATCAGTATTATTTTAATGTTCTGTTGATAGTTCGAGTAATAGCGTTTCTAAATGTAAGTGGTAATTCAGAAAAAAATTGTGCTACAACATTTTAATGGGCAGTAGATAGGAGGAAGATTTGAGTGACGCCACCAGTTAGAAACAGACACGCTGTGCACTTGGAATTGACAGTTGGTTTCTGTGGAGTTTGGAATACTGCCACAATGTGCTTTTTTTTAATTTCAGTATTTTATCAATGTTCTGAGATTGGAACGAGAAAAGGCAATCCGAAAAGCAAGCGGTAGCTCGACAAAACTTGAGGCTATAGCATCTTCGATTGACAGTACATATGTGGAAGGCCTAAGAGTGGCGGCAGCAGTAAGAACCCATCAATCAAGGAATCATACACACACTCTACCTGGAAATGTTATGGAATCAAGATTTTACTGACATACGAGTGTTGTCGGTTGTCCCGCAACAGTCAATTGTGGCAAAACATTTGCAATTCTACGTTGTTTTTATATCAAAATGCTATTCAATCCGCTAAATGTGTCTATATGTACATAAAAATATTACATTTTATGGCAATAGCAATGAATGTATAACAGAATTCATGGACAATACAACACGATAGACAGCAAATAGCAAAATCAATCTTACTTTCAATATTCAAAAATGCTAAAGACTATCGAAATCACAATCTATCGACAGAAAAGTTGAGAAATCTCAAGCATCCTCTAATTATAAAGTGTAGTTGAAGCAAAAATTTATTATACTATCTACCCAAAATATAAATAAGAATCCATTTTTGTTTTTCAAGAACTCAACTCCACCACATTACCTGACAATTTATAGTCAGCTTTGAGGAGCAAAAAGGATTTGGATTGATAATTTACATAAAACATGCAACCATCAACAGCAATCTGGAAGCACACATAAAAATACTGATACACAAGTAATTCTACTGCTTGAGGTCAGTTTTTGCTTAAACAGAAAAAAAAGAATTAAAAAAACAAAAAGGATAAATTATTTTCAGCATCAACCAAAGTTAGAATCTCATGTACACATGCGTTTCGTGCTTACTGGCGAATCATTAGTATTAGGCACTTCCTTATTTAAATTTCGAGAGCTTGAAGTAAATACCAATCCCATTGCATTTAATCATTCGTCTAAAAACGTAATATTGCGGTTTGATCCTCGCTAGTCGGTTTTTGCCTGGGCAATCTGATACTGATCTTGGAAGGTGGAAACGCATCAGTACACACGACTGGCGGTAGTTTTGTTATGTTGTTCAACGACTTGTTAAATTCAATGGAATTGGTGCTTACTTCAAGCTCGCAAACGTGATTTAATGAAATGTTATACAGTTAGAAAGTACAATTTCTTAGACGAATATGTTCTTATGCAGTAAAGAAGCTAAAATAATATAAAGTCTTCAGCAATACGACTTCAATGTCAACTAACAAAATATATAATATATACTGAGCTTGTAAAAAGTACCAAACATAGTTTTAGAGACCTCGCGCCTGTACAGATTATCAACATTATGATTTTCATGATATCGTGTCAGTACAGGTTACCAACCGAATGGTATTTAAAAAAACCAAATCTGAAACGAGCGCCTACACAATGGTCTTCGATTTAGGCTAAAATTAACATAGATTAGATATTCTGATCAGTCATTAACTTTCTATTATTCCAGAAAATCCTATTTCTGATCAAACAATTTACAAAGTTCATTTCTTTATTTAGCGGAGTATTAATGATTTCGCAAGAGACAGCTTTCACGATGCGTAGCTGATTTTCGGTTTTTCTTTGGATAAAATGTAGAAATAAGCATGATATATTATGTGGCTCTCACACATTTAGCCAGAGCGCACGGCATGCCAAAGGTACACCAAATAGTTAAAACGAATAACAGGCCGTCATTTAGATCAAATGTTCCAATAATCAAACGTCAGGTGTACAAAATGGCGGGAAAATTAAAAGCTATATTACAACTAGTAGTAGTTCAAATGTTAAACAATTGTGCTTGCAATAAATAGGATTTAACAAAAAAGAAAATTGCACAACGCCATTCGATTCAGAAATTTGTTTAGCAGCATTTCTGTTAAAACATTGTTGGTATTCTCTTCAAATTTATCTTTAGTAACTACCCATGATGCCTTGTACATTCAGATTATCTGGATATTATTCTCAGTTTAGTTTCACAAGACAACATTTCACACATTTTAATTTATTGTCCATATTTCGTTCGTGAAAGAGTCTAAAATATGATGCCTACCATTTATTTCTCAAAATAAAAAAAACCATTTATTAAAATTACTATCCCATAATTCTGAGGTACTTCGCCTACACTTTAACAATAACAAATAAAGATTTCGTAACAAGTAACATGACTAAATGCTTTAGTACGTCTACTTCAGTGTCAATGTTCATTAATATATCCTCTTAAGGGGTCTCTTCGTCTGAAATATTTGCATAAGTTATTTTAAACTTGTGGCTTTTGGGATGCCTAATATACACCTTATGCTTGTTTGTAGAACACACAGCCTGCCTCCAACATTATTAATTTCTTCAAACGCTTTTGTCACGCGATGCGTTATTTGGGCCGGACTGACTCATTACTGATGAAGTGAATTCTCGAATATTCTACAATAGAAAACAAGTGGCAAAGAAGTGAACAATTCCGAAAAGTATGATCGCTTTTTTGTCCAAATCTAGCGGAGTCATGAGGTTTTGTTACAGCAAAAAATAGGATTGATGCATTGTGGATGCTGTTATTTACAACATACTTAATCGACAGATAAATAGAAAATATCATGTTCTTACATGATTTTAGAAGACAATCTGGTGAATTTTTGTGTTCGTATGTGTGTATAGGATTGCATAACTCAGCATACGAATTTCCCGATCTCCGTTTTTGCTGTATAAATTATTTAATTAACCCCATGTAAAAGAATATATTAAGTACTCACTATTTTCCGACGAGTTGTCTTCTGACAAAAAGGAATTTTTTTACGACTTCTTTATAATAAATTTAGGCTTCTATACTCAATTTAAATTTCAAATAAATTTTAAATGCTTAAAATGTGCGTAACTAAATTGTATACAAGATTTTAACCATTTTGCTAAATATGCATGAAAAAAATTGATTGACTATCTACAATAATCACATTCTTCATTATTCAAGTATTTTTCCAACGCTATCCTTCTTTTTATACATAAAAGAAATAAATTTTACTTACATATATATTTTCATATATAGAAACATTGATATACATATTTATTCGCCTATTTATTTAATTGTAGTTTAATTGAAGGATTTTAAAAATATTAATAATGTCAATCTTAGCTAAAAATTGCAATAGCAATTCATCAAGTACACCGGTTGCGTCCATACTGGACACTTCAGATGTATTTCCTGGTATATTAATACGACTTAGGCGCAAACCAATGAATATGGTTTTGTGTCTAGCACGTATACCACTGTGTCATCTTGTGCAGCATATATATATATATATATATATATATATATATATAAGATTTTTAAATTAGTATTTAATTTATATATATATATATATATATATATATATTTATATATATATATATATATATATATATATATATATATATATATAAATTAATAATATTAGATATTCGTTAGCAAAATAAGTAAATCACTTTAGCTGGTTTCAAATCGAAGACCATTATTGAAGCTAAAACGATAAACCATGTCCTTCACATTCGTGCACAATATTAATCATGTTCTTTTATGCGAAATATTTCAATTAAAATTAAGCACAAGTTTTCGCTCAAGTACAGGTCCGCTTTTAATCACTGTGACCCTAAATTCTCATCAGACGCGTTTACGATTCAATTAAGTTATAAATTTAAAACATTTACGAGTAAAGATTAATTATTTTTGGAAAAACACTAGTGGGTTATTATTTAGCTTCAACGCAACATCTGAATTTTTTAAAAGGTTGTTCTACGACAATACTTTGTGTGCCTCTTAAAGTTTGTCAATATTAACATAAAAGAGTTCTTTATTGGTTAGGCCTTGACAGTGTCAATCAATACAGGTTGATAAATTGAGTTTAGCAACAGATATATGAAATCCAAAATGATGTAAATAAAAATTATGAATAAATTTACACAAAAAAACAGCGTTAAAGTGTAGAGTGTCGCAATATGTATATGCTCTACACATTCTGTAGCAAAATAATTGTAAACCTGTTATGTGAATTTATTGGGACGAATTCAAACGATATCCCAATTTAAAAAAAAGTTAAAATATCATTTTCTGGATTAATACAATTATAACTTTATGAAATACAATTTGGTGTAACAGCGATTTGTGGTAGATGTCTCTGAGGCCAATAATCTGCGAACGAATGAAAACATCAAATTACTCTAAGAATATTGCAATTATATACTAGTTTTTTGTGCCTTGTCACAAACTATTTTAAACTAAACCAGAAGTATATGTCAATTTTAGTATTTACAAAATATATTATCGCATGCCCACATGAGTTTCGTGCTTTTTGGTTGCTCAAGAAAAGGTATCGAAACTATATGAAAATCTGACTCTGTATTTGGTCAAGAATTGCAGAACAGTTTTACGGCGCAATCTTCTATACATATATACATAAAAGCAGCAATGAAGTCAACTTCATTCAAAGTCTTGTATCATGTGGATTCAAAGATAATTCTTTAAATCAAGTTTGCGAGCTTGAAGTAAACACCAATCCCATTGTTTTTAACCAGTCGTCGAACAACATAACAAAATTACCGCCAGTCGTTTTGTTATGTTGTTCGACGACTGGTTAAAAACAATGGGATTGGTGTTTACTTCAAGCTCGCAAACTTGATTTAAAGAATTGGTACCACCACCCGCGCAATCAATTATTTTTTTTAATTCAAAGATAACTTCGAATTTGATATGTTCCACGATTGTAAAGCGTACAATTAACATTGTTCCGGAGGTTATATTTTTCCAATATTGAGAATAGAAAAAATTCACGGAGCTACTCGAGCAGTTTCATTCTGTGGCCTGGATAAAATTTCTTGGTAATCATGACATCTTTCAATGTAAAACCGAATAGCTCTATTTTCCTTGTTGCGGTGTATCCATAATTATTCGATTATTCGAATGGAAGATATAACGATATAAATTTGGCATATCTTTCTTGTATGCGATACCAAATATCCTATATCGTTAATATTATTTCTCTACAACAAAAATTTTATCACTCAACGTATGGATACAGCACCAGATCATCACCGAACTAAGATAAAAATAAATTATTAATTAATTTTTTTCACAAAAAGACTATGTTTCTTATTAATGAAACGAACATTGTATGCTCGGGTGGTGAATACAATTATTATAATCACGGTTGTGGTCTTGATATAAACATCTGACCCATTAATTACTTACATATGTCAGTATAAACTAAGAATTGTATTGTGTAGAAAAGGCAATTCATTCAAGAGACCGGTTTCGTCCTTATTGGGAACTCATCATATACTGGCCAGTATTATTTAGTATATAACTGAAAATTGTGTGCAGTGTAGTGTGCGGCAGGATAGCTCAGTGGTTAGAGAACCAGATTCCGAAGCAGACGTGTCCAGATTCAAGCCCTGTCCGCGGCAAATTCTGGCCAGTACATGATGAGTTTCCAATAAGGACTAAAGCGTTCTACTTGATGAATTGCCTTTTCTACACTATACAATTCTTATTAATGAGTTTGTTTGGGTCAAACCCAGAAAAAGTGTAGTTTATAAAAGGTACTATCGAATATTAAAGCTCATTCTAAATGCAGTTTTATATGGAAAACTGAATTAATTAGTGAAAGAGACCCCATCCGGTTTGGCAAATATGCTACCGCGAACATTATTTTCACGTTTGAAGACTGTAAATCTAGTCTCACATCTGTGATAGGCTTCCCTTCGCTCACAGAAGCCACTACAATGTAACTTAGCTGTTAAACTGTAAACAATTTCAAATTATTCCTGATTCTCTATGCAATTTATTATATATTTCTTATATCCGTTTGAGGCATAGTTTGTAAAATTTAGTATTTTATTCAAAACATCTATATATTCTGATTTAATAAACTAGAGCAAAATTATTGTATGCACCAGACAAATTGATTCACGTGACGCGAATGATTAGAATAGCAAGATGTGGGGCATCCAATAGCGAATAAAGTACTTATTCCATCCAATATATTTGAAAGATTAATTAGGAAACTAAATTTGAAACCACTGTTAAAAACAGAGAAAAATACTTAACTTATTTCCAACATTCCTCTTATGCTCCAATTTGTGAACGATTAAATGTTCTTTTAATAACACTTTCAATTTATAATATAAATCTGACTGATTTTGCATATCTGGCCACATAAAACTCACCTTAAAAGGACAATATTTAAATTATCTTATGTTTCATCTGTCTTTATCGTTACCGTATTCATTTGCTAAATATTTATTGTTTAACTGAGTTGTTAACTGACCACTTATGATTATAGCTGTCTGATTCCATAAAAGTCACTGGCGTCTCACTAAATAAGCGTGTAACGATAACTGTGTAGAATTCTGTTAAATATAATTGTAGGCACATGTACAATCATTAATGGAAAACATGGGTGATTTGATGCTAATGCAACATTTCATGGGCCAGACTATTGTTTATATTTATATTTCACAAAAATATGATCATTCAACACTGCAATCCGCAAACCATGCGCTGTAACCAAAGGGACAGAACAAAATTGAGGAACATGGCAATACGAAAGACGACATTCCGATGATAAAACTTTCGTACACCTGGCAGCCAGCATGGCACTCAGTTGGTTAAAACTTAAACCATCTATACATGATTATCCAAATCTCAGGCGCGTCTCTGCATTACACCGAGAATGACCCCTACAGATGGTCACACACACACACACACACACACAGGCACATATAGCTTTACACTTAAAAATCAGTCTAAACCATAATTATAAGTAAAATGAGAAATCAGACTAGTTACCATCCGCATAATAAAATGAAAACAGAGGATTTATATAAAATAAACATTGTAGAGAGAAGTTAATTATTTTCTAAATAAATGATTATTATCCACTTTGTAATTAAATTTATTTTATCTTTCTAATAAAGATGTACGATATATATATATATATATATATATATATATATAATGTTACATGAGGAAGTGCACTCAGGTTAATAGAGCAAAATCCTGTCGCGAAAAGCATTATTTATTTTAATTCACTCGCTGCAACAGCGAATTTTCTAAAGATTTTTTTTTATTTTAATGACAAAATTGTGGTACATATTTCGTTCCTAATATCATTGGAGATTCTCAAACGGTGAATAATCTAATGAAGCATAATTACATATCTTTTTGCGGGAAATGTTATTTAACGCAGATGACAAATCTCCTTAACTTAAAGCAAAATATTGTCAAGAATGTTTTGGTGAACAAATATGCCATAACAGCATGTAAAAATGCCAAATCATTGAATTAAATAATATTCTATTATATCTGGTAGTGTATAGGAAACATGTTGTACGTAATGAGTTTTTGAATTTAAACGAATTGATTTCTAAGCTGCGGCGGACAAATTTGTCAGCTGTAACTTCTTATATTTTGCATAAATATATTTTTGAAATTCTGTTTGATATTGATGTTTTGAATTCTTTTCACTAAAATACAAAATTTGTCCTATACAATATTTTTAATATGATATACTATGAGACCTAGACAAATGAAAAGTATTGCTTCGAATCACGGCACGAGATTTCAATAAGAAGACGCGACCGAAATAAATCTACTGTTACTGAGTAACTTTTAGAAAGTCAAATATCTTGGCTTTCATTAAGTTACATTTATCTTAAAATGACTACGTCCTAGTATAAATTTACGCGTTTAAGAATAATGAAATTTATTTATTTCTTGCTATATTCAAAAAGGCCGCAATATTGTGTTTAACTTGAATGTGGAGGTTTCTGCGCATGAAAAATATCCTTCTAAAAAATCAAAATTATCCAAACATTACTATTTTTAAATCAACAAAATTGTAACAAAAAGGCTCTAATTTGAAGGGAATAAGTTTTAAAACAGTCATGTTCAAACACCAGAGAAACTATTATTATTATTATTATTATTTACAATTAACAATGCATAAGTCTGTACGGCAATTCACCCACTAGGCATGTTTACTCTTGTTGGGCCAACATAAATAATAGTAAAACTTGTCATGATCGAGATTACACCTGGAGGTATATTTTCTATGTCAAGAAACTTATTCTTTATGCCGCACAATCCGTGCATTATATTCATTCTTCCGTTAGTCCTTCAAATATTTCCATTTTGATACCTCTTACGACTACGTTGTCCGTTATTGGTTATTAAAAGTCAGATGACATGCCACCTAAGAACGTGATATGGACTAAAGGTTTAATGGCATTATTTGATTATAGATATGTTTTACAGGTATAACTTAAACATTGCCAACGATATTAATATCATAACCATACATTAATATTATTAATGCAAGTGAAATAAAAGTAGTTTGATTGTGCAATTTATTACTATACAATAAGTACACTCATATTCGGCATCTTACTAATATTATAAAGAAGCTTTCTGGGCTGTGAATAATCTTTATTTAAATTAGTTTTAAACTACACGTGTCCTCTTAGCTAAATCTCCAGCGAAAGGCATGCGTTCTTAAAATTTAAAAACAACTTATGTTCGGTTAATATTCCATTCAGCATCATACATATTCGTATCACCAATAAAATGAATTGAATCCAGGCAACCACGAAAATATTAGTCGGTATATAACTTAAAATTGGCGCGGTGGATAAAGCCACAGACGACAACGCAAATGTACCCAGGAAGAAACCGATCTAGTGGATGATGCTATCTGACGCAATATTTAACTTTTACTGATAATATAATAATAATAAAATAATAATAATAAAATTTAAAGTACCAATATTAAATGGGCATTTCATTGCATAATTAGTAATCGTTCATATATTTTAGCTTTTGGTGTTTTTCTCTTTCACCAAGGCAATGACTTAAATGTTTAAAATATTAGCTTTTCCTTTCATTACATAATTTAAAACTAATTTTAATTTTAAAATACATACCTGTAAAATTGCTGAAACGAAAATGTTGATCTGTGTTTATTCACTTTTTCTTTAAAAATTTAACGAATAAAATAGATTATATGCTTGAAATAATGAGAGTGAGAGTATGGTAAGAATTAATCCCGTTGTATTTACCCAATTGAATAGATTATATTTATTTTATTAATGTTTCCATTTAATTCTCGTAACCCCATGAATAATTTTTTTAACTTTTATTTATATAAAAACTTTGCTATTTAAATGTAACTCATAATTGTTATGCCAAATAATATTTTACGAGCAAGCTGTAGGTATGATGGATGATATGTCACATTGAAACCAATAGCCCGCTCGACTGAAGTAGAAATACGTGTTGATTCGCAATCTTATTCGCTTCATGTTTTTGCATTTTGTAATATTGCATTTGAACTTATTCCTTTGTGCCATAATCTTAAATCGTTTCATGTTTTGTAATTAATCTAGCAACGTCTTTAACGAGGTGGAAACGAATTCTATAGAAATCTGGAAATATGGCTTGTTGGAGCTGAACAACGAATATAGCAAAAGGGCCATTCTGCCGAATCCATTAAATATATTTGAAATTATGTATCGAATTATTGTCATTATGTTTCACAAAACTGAAACGGTCGGTACGATTGCCGGTACGTTTGTTAAATTGTTATTCACTTCTAAAAACTACAAATTATTTAACATTTAATTTTTCTTCATCCACTCTGAATCCAACGATATATTATTCAAAGAATAAAAATGGTTTTCCATTTCTTTATTACTATTAACATTATTATAATAATTGTTATTTAGTATTATTATTTTATTATAACAGTTATAGAACCACTTATTCGGCCCTTAACGTTATGAAAACGGTTTTCGAATAAATGGAATACAATTTTACTCCGAATATTTCGACTTCGCGATTCGGCAGCCTCTTTCAACAGAAAGCACATCCGACAAACAATTTGACAATCACGACGTGTTTCAATTGAACCTTAAAGAAGCAATGTTTACAGTAATGTATTAACAGTGATTGCAGAGGCAGTATGCCTGAATGTAATGGTAGTACAGCAAATATACTGACGTTAGTATCGCTATGATGTTCGTCGACCGGTTAAATACAGAGGGATTTGTTTTAATTTCAAGATCGAAAACTTGATTTAAAGAATGATAATATATGTTTGATAAGTAAACAATATGGTAGATTTCAACGGGGAGGAGTTTAAATGTAAAGCCTACTTATTTGCTTTAACCATTTTCAGTCTAAGTGCCAATTTCGTACATGATATTTCTTCCGTCATAAATTGAACGACAATTTTCTTATTCTTAGAAATCGTATAATAATAATAATTTTAAAATTATCACAGAATTAAAATACAAAGAAATTACATGCAAGGTAACTGGTGTAGCGTGTACTCTTGTCGCTGTTTGGTATCGTAGTCCGTCTAAGTAGACTGTCAGCCTAAAATGTATTTTGGCTGGATTATCTGAGATAAATATGTACTGCAGCTTTTGCATAATTGTTTTCAAAGTCGAATGCACTGTTTTATGTAGCATTAACTGTTTTGATGCAATAAATGGCGTGTTCTCGCCACTTCATCATTCTTCTCTATTCGGCAATTAAAAGCATATGCAATAAAAGTACTCTGGGGCCAGATTATTCGCCTTCGGTTTCCCAAAATATCTGCGTCTTTGGGTTAAATATTGAACAATTCACTTAGTGAACTGCGTAGGATTTCGATTAGACTTGACATATTTTTTATTTCATTAAATTTGCCTGATTTTATATCTGAAATAGGCAGAATAACAAGTATTCAAACGTATTCACACACCACTTATAGTTTATACAGTATAGTCGAAAATATCTGACTTTATTACTGATAGGGTTAATTTATATCAAAATAGAATTATTAAATTACCGTATACATCAATTTGATTAGCTTACACAAGAAGGTCGCAATATTGTATCTTTTGTGCTTTAGTATTGTCTTCAATCTCCAAATTAAAAGCGAATGTGACTCGCTTTTAAAAAAACTAAAATGGTTTCGTCATGAGTTGTAAATCGATTACATTATTTTACAAATTTCTACATTGATGAGTTCATAAAACAGCCTATAAAATCAGCAATAACGCTCCAGATTGCAAGCTTTTTATTTTTGCACCGTTTTTCTCATCAGAAAGGCTTTAACTAAAATATAAGCGAACATATTTTGTGCAAAAAAGTTTGTTTACAGTTCAACTTTCGACCTGAGATAGCATTTGCTTTAGACAACCTCTTAAAACTTTGTTGCACTACTTCCCTAAAACAAACAAATATGCCAATTAATAATCTCATAATAAAAGGTATATATATATATATATATATATATATATATATATATATATATATATATATATATATATATATAATGGATAATAGCAGAATTATATTATAAATTTGTCGTCGGTACAAGCCAAAAATTTGGAAAGATTGAAAATGCAATTCATCAAATAATTATTTTTTTACAAATATTTAACTATTATAATTATTTTCCAGAAATTCCGCGAACGAAACAGAAAATAGGGTGCAGTTATTTCAGAGTCTCGTAAATAATTCCCAACACCACCAATTTTCATATTCTTGTTCGACTGTGACAACGAATTAGATGAGCCTGGAGGATTGATTAGCAAAAAGGCATTAGTTATTAAACAATCTTAAAGTACATGCGATTCGCAGCATCTATGGTGTATGCAAAACGTACCAAGATTCTGAACTATATTTCCTCTGATTTAAGTCACAGCTGCGATATTTTAAGACATATTAGATAATGTCATAGCTTAGTTTACTGGTGTATTATGTACAGTCTTCAATTCATATATATTATCCGTTCATCCAAAAGTTACAAATGCATGGCAGAAATTTGATTGTATCTGGATGATTTAGAAATTTTTTCAACAAAAATGCACTTCATCGATTTTCTTTAGGTCAGTATCGATTTGCCGTATATAAGCATTAATAAGGAGGAAAAACAACTGCCATAACAATTTTAATCAAGCCTCTCTTTGATGCCGCGTCTATGGCATACCTAGTTGAGCAAGGCCTTTTCTTTAGGTGCGCCATTGCCTAAGAAAGCCTTTACATATACTGTCGATTAGTCCACCGAAGCCACTGCAATGGACGCATTCCCTTGTAGAATAGGTAGACAAGTGATCTCGTGGTGCGGCACTACTATTCAAGATTTTAGATAATTAATCACAACGAAGCGTAGCTACACTGATCAATGCATATTTCAATTAGAAAATACCCGCAGAAATCTAACGGTGACAAGATCTTTTGAAGTGACCATATTCACCTTGCTATATGTGTTTCTTAGCAAAGACCTTGTAGAATGAAACACTTTTAAGATTGTTTGATCTAAAAGAGACATAATTAAGGCTTATTCTGTTATCAAGTTCTGTAGTAATACAAGGCGATTATCTATGTCAGACATACAAAAACGTTAAAAACGGCAGCAGATGTGCCAAGGTTGGTGCCCTGTCCGCGGTAAATTCTGGACAGTACTTGATGAGTTCCTAATAAAAACGAAACCGGTCTACTAAATGAATTGCCGCTAATACATTATACAATTTTTAGTTTATACTGATAGGTTTATACTTAATAGGTCTGGTGTATACATCAAGATTGCAAACTTGGTTAATGCAATTTTTATCAGCGCTCGCACAACTAATGATCATTTTATTATCTATGTCGTCAGAATTAATATGTAAAAGCATTAACATGTCCATTGCGCAGGCTTATTCTAAGACATTATGAAATTTATTTCTTAATTGAAATGTATATAATGTATGTTTCGTCCTAGTATTCCTCGAGCTACATGTAATGAAAGGTGCCTAATTTTCTTTATAACTTTTATTTAAATGAGAACCATTTCTAAAAGATGCCTTATGCTCTTTTTTGTCTTCTAGCTGTAAATATAGCAACAAATTATTTTATTTGGTTAAGTCACTAACGAAATTTATTCAAAAATATTATCTATGACTCTGAGTTTTTCTATAATTTTCTATATAAATTAATAAATATCAATTTAATATAAGCCGGTTTATAAAAGATGTATCTTACAAGGCAATTAAGGATACAATACGAAATACAATGTACAAATGGAAGTAGTTCGACTTGAGGTTCGACAGAAAACTATCCGGCTACGTGAAAATGGTAGGACAAATTTAACGCGTGACATAAATTCAAGAATGACGAACATATGAAGAAAAATAAATTGAGAAATGTGTAATTGCCTAATAATTTTCACCATACGAGATGAAGCTTAATTTGATGCCTTCTTTTACGTTTCTTTTTAATTTTCAGATGCAATATGTAAGTTCGCCAAAATATATAATGTTTTGTATTTAATCATATGTCGCTATTTTTGGAAAATTGATAAAATTTCGTTAAACATTTTTTCCACCTTTATTGACTTTCTTTATTGTACCAATATTTTATCTAAGAATAAATTTCCTATTTGTTCCCTATAACTTACAAACCGGATCCGCACATCCCATATACTACGGCCTAGATAATTTTGTTCGTTAACTTTCCAGTCAACATGATCGAAGCGGTTTGAGGAGTTACAGGTGCCTGCATTTTGGTCTGACATTACGTTTAAAATATGGGTGTATTAAATCATAAATTCAAACTTTCTAAATTAAGTGTGCTTGAAGAACCATATTTTTGCATGCGTTTTTATGCTTTACTGCATCTATGATTTCATTTTCTTTAAGCTAACCTTCGTTTCTTATGAACTCAATCACAGCAGGTGTGTTAAATTATGACTTGTCCACATTATGCATTCGATCAGAATCTAACATTGCATTGGTCCGTATTGGATGATGTTAACAAAAATAAAATATAAATTGCCGTCACGGTTACTATGTAAGTATAACATACGTATTTATATCATTCCATATGCTTTCATGTGCAATTTCCACTTATACATATCAATCAAAGCATGTTCTTCTCAAAAAGGTTGTTTATAAATAAATCGCTGTGCGATTTTATTTGAGTTGCGATTAAAATCAATTTCTACTTATGACATCCAATTATTGTCTGTGCAGTGTTTCAACCCTGGTAACTTAGTCTTTTTGCCATAGATGAGTCTATTAAAATATGTCGGGAGTAAAATATGTCCAAATTTATGTTTAATGATATATCAAATTCTTTAATATAAATCGTGCGAAATAACCCTGTAAATGAAAAATTAAACTCGACTGTAAAATTTGATACTTTATATTAACACTTTTTTGAAAGCTAAATGAATAAATTTGGATTAAACACAAATAATACACGACAATCAAAAACAAGAAATTTACATGCTGGAAAACCGTGGACACACAAGCAAATACCCGTTTATTTTAAAACGTGCACGAACTTCGTTTTTTAGTTATCTATGAACAAGGAGTAAAGCATGCAACAGCGTAAGATATGCGTAATAATTTTTCGATTTTAGCTTTGCAGGATTCTTAAAAATTTTCCTCGTTTAGGGTTTGATTTTTTATGCAATGTGTCTAGCTATTGCGGAAACTTTCCGTTTTAAAGAAGTTGTTCATATTTTTAAATTTATTTGGAGTCGCTTTATTAGTGTGCCAAACATAGCACAGAGAGCAGCCATGGTATTTGTATAAATAATCGATTTTGTACTTTCCGATTTCAATGATCTTTTCTATTACATTTAAGTTTAGCTGACGATTTCTTGTATAAGCTAACATGAATCGTGTATTAGTTATCCGAGAAGTCACTGCTTATTTAATTCTTTGGGTAAATATTTGGGATGGTACGTCACAATTATTTGGTTTGAGAACGGTTACATTTTTATTTTGTCTGTGTTTGAGTTTCACATTCACTTCAACGTAACTTGCTGGGGTACAGGTTTCCTAATAAAGTTGTTTTGAGCATTGCCATATCTTAAAATTTAAAATTCATCAAAAATTTATTTTCTATATTCTGTCAGATAAATTGCGCATTAAATTTCTCTATTGCGAAATTGGGACAGAGCTCTGATAATAGAGGTACATACCTGCCCTTGTCTACTTCCGATATATATACCTATTTAGATTTCAATCTTGTCCCAATAGCGACACGTGAAGAAACGAAACTAGGCTGGACTGGGAATTTTTGCACTCGCAAGTAAAATAAAAGTGACGGCCAAAGGTATTAAAATCTTGAAGCATGTCATATGTTTCGTGAAATTCATTTATGATTACGAAGGTATTACCAACATACCTCAGATATGTATGGCAGTATTATTGAATAAGTGGTTAAAATTTTTGTGTTTCCAGATAGAACATGTAGGCTTTATGAAATTGACCTCCTATTAGATTGCTCATCGCCACTTTATCGACTTGCGTAAAATATTGACTACTAAATGTAACCTGAACATCTTTAGGGAATTTATAGAGTAGTATATTTAGATGATTTTTAGATATTGGGAATGATTGATGACTATTGCCACTGAACGTTCACAGGAAATCAATGGTTTTAATAATGGGGATGTGTTGCTGTAACCATTTTTGAAGCCGAGAAAGATACAATGGCCCTATTCAGGGCTTTTGTGAATACAACAAATAGTCTTCTCAAGTGCACGAACTATAACAGATGCATAGTCAGGACAACAATGGAAACATAATTCGAGCCACAGAAGTGAATATGACAGAATATTTACTTGTACTTTTTTATCAAAAGAAGGGCTTTATACAAGCCAAATCCTATAACTAATTGGTTAAAAATTTAGCATTTTAGTTGAACAAAAATTACTTCGTCTGATGGTTTGAAAATTTAGTAACAATATTGTCTGCACAATTGAACACTTTGATTGCGTAGTTTGTGATAATTAAGTCTAGGCCAGGTGACAACGTCATGAACAGCTTAAAAAATATTAATGAATTCAACAACATCGACCGCGCACAAAGGGTGGCAGACGGATCTCCGCCGATAATTTTTTCTAAATCAAAGAGATTTTTCCGACTTTTTATCAGAATTTGAGCCTATGCTATCGACTATGGATGTGAAAAGGCCACATTTTTTATTCGAAAAATTTTAAGCTTCTATGTGAGCGTAAGATTTTTCATTATAATCAACTTTTGTATGTGTGGCTGTCCAGAATTTAGTTAATCGTACATTTGCGGTCCAAATAGAAATTCCTGTCGTATGAAGAATTAAACGACAAGTGTTAGATCACTTTCGAGCTTGGCCCTCTGGAGTTGTTTTCAGAATTGTACATACTGAAACATCTACCGAGTGAGATGCCTTTTGATACCATAGCACGAATCAAGCGATAGTTGCCCACCAACGGTGTTGGGTAATTAATTTATTAGAAAATGGGTTACGATCAGCGATTGTGAAAAAACGTATATGAATATTGAGGCTGAAGTCCAAGTGTCCCATAGTCGGTATGCAGCCCTACTTTGTAGGAGACCAGTCATCAGCTTAGTTATTGGGAAATGTGTCATAGCCAGTACAGCACTATATACCAACTTCCTTGTGGCAGAGAATGTCCTGGGCTAAAAGGTACTCCTCCAAATAAATTAGCAGCTGCGATTCTGGCAATACAAGAGATAATAGCGGCCGGCATTCTTCAACCATCCTCATCTGGGTTTTGAGCTCCTATGATTTAAATTACGAAAGAAAGAATGAAGCGCTCCAACCGGCAGTTGATTTCAGGCAATTAAACTCTATGAATAAAATTATCGGGTACCCATTAATACAAAACAATTGCACCAAATTATTGGAATAGTGAAATTCTATAGATCATATCTCGCGAGGATGGCCGTTTTTCAACAGACCTTTTCGAAGCTAAATAATGCTAAGATAACGTTCCGTTAGACGAAGGTAGCTCGAGAACCGTTTATCCTCTGTAAACATAAATTAATAAACGTCAATACTCTGATTTTCCTGGTAGGTAATATGTCAATCGTTACATAAACGTCAGATATTGTCAAAGAGACAGTGTTACAAGCGGACGGATGTCCGGTGCATTATATTAGTCGCACACTCACTAAGGCGGAGAAAAACTATTCCGTCACTGAAAAGGAACCAATTGCCGTAAAAAGAGCACTACGAAGGTTGAGATATTTTGCCATCGGTAAACATATAAACGTCTTTCTGATCAAAAGACTAAAGCTATTGGCACTCACTGGCCTTGGAGAACAAACGAGTACACCGAACTATTGACGAGCACAAGGGTTACAATTTAACGATTCATCATCGACCCGAGATCCAGAATGCGGCAGGAGATGCACTCAGCTGAATTTCCGCTGTGCGAGTTTTACCATTTATCAAGACTCCGGAGAGCAGTAAAAGGATGCCACATGTTGGAAACAGTCAGCCAATTAAAAAATAGCACAGCGGTGTCCATACTATCTGAAGCGTCGATCTTGCGAAATTTGTTATTAGCGCAAAATACATGATAAACAGTGAAGCAGTTTGTGTCGGACTCTATACGAAGAGAATTAACGGCTTTCTGACATGTAACGTTTGAACATCCCGGCGCCGGGCGTCCAATCGAGATATTGCAGCCGCGAACGTATTGGCCTCGCATGTTCAAAAAAAATTCGTAGCTATTTTCAGCAGTGCAATAATGCTATCTTTGCCACTTTCCGGAACCAAATTTTGCACGTAGACTTCATAATTCCATTGCCGGTGGTTCGTGGTTTGGTAACCAATGTGTTTACCTGATTTTCGGATTGCGTACCGAAATATTTGAATCCACTGTCATCATGATTGACATCATGATGACAGTGGATTCAAATATTTCGGTACGCAATCCGAAAATCAGGTAAATTGTTTATTTCCTGTCGCGCAACATGTTTCTTTTAAACCAATGTGTTTTCCTGTGTCGATAATTTTACCCGATGGTTTGATTTTGTACCACTGATGTAAATCACTACTGAGAAGATTATAAAGTGCTTAGATGATCGCTGGTTAGTCGAATTCGTTACCGACCTTGGTGCACATTTCGAGTTGAGAGAATTTAATTAGTGGTACAAGGACCTTGACATAAAGCATTTCCACAAAGCCACTTACCATCAGCAGACTAACTCGACGGTTGTGCGAGTACAACGCACGATGAACGAGATAGGGCGATGTTGGTGCACCGAAGCCCCAGGATCCTGGAGAGAAAATTTACATTTCGTCGAGCAGACCTTGTGATATATAGTATCAACAGCTACAGAATTCTCTTCGACAACCATGGACTATGAGGGACATATAAGACTCCCAGGATTCCATGAGCGCTGAACCATAGCGGATGTTCAGGAGCGCCTTAAACAGCTAACTGTGTTTGCGCCATACAGAGACAAGCATATGCCAGACGACATACAAACACTCCCTCAAAAGTCTGCGACTATGCCATGGTCGGGAAGATGGAGCCCATGGCACGACATGCTGTCAATGATGGTTCATATCGTGTGGAATGCCTGGACGCAGAGTAAAATGGAGTTTTTATTAGTATGCGCAAAGACAACGATCTGTCGCGCTCGATCAAGGAAACCAGTTTGTCGAGGCCGAATGCTGAGGGGAGGACGATGTATCAGTAGACACCTTTGAGAACGTGACTGTTCCACGGACCATATTTAGTATTAATGTGAATATGACAGAAAGTCCTCGCAAAAGTGCACGATTTATAACGAAGCAAAGTCAGAACAATGAAGGAAGCAGCACTTTTGTGACTAAAATGCATATGAAATAATAATTATTTCAATTTTGTTTTACTACATAGATCCGATTTATACAAGCCAAATCCCATCAATAATTGATTAAATATGAAGCATTTGAGTTTAGAAAAAATGACTTCTTGTGATTGTTTGAAAAATTTGGCTAAAATTCTATTTGTACAAATGACCACCTTGGCAATGGGGTTATGGATAACTAGGTCTAGGTTGGACGATATCATCCATGAAAATTTTGAGGTAATCTGCAATAACTTTACCAAGCAATATTGGTAAAGTAAAAATGATGCTTCTAAAGCGTTTTTTGCATCGAAAGAAATCAGTCTTTAATTAGTGACAATCTTTACTGGTTGTAGAATTGCTTTTAATTCTCTTGACAGTTTTTGTTGTTGAGTGTTGATCATTGGCATGATTGGTCTTAATAGTGGCAAGTTGTTCTTTCCAGCTACTTGGTGTAATTATCGCAAGTTGTGTTAACTGACCGCGCATGTACCTACTAGTTTTGCTTATTCCACAGTATTGCTATAAATATCTGAGTTATGTTGATGACATTTTCGTAATCATAAATGAAGATTTCAAAACATAAGACATATTTAAATATTTCAACAAAGTAAACCTTCACATATAGTTTAATTGTGTGGGCGAAAATTCCCAATTTAACGCACTGACCTGTCTTCATGTATCGCGATTAAGACAAGAAAATGTCAGTCAAAAAATGAAAATATATCGTGCGGATACGTGCTGTTTTCACAGGTCAAACATGTTTGATTAAAATTGTATGTTCAGTATCAAATTTATTTAGCACCAAATAATTTTTATGTGTTCCAAAAGGTGTGAAATCAATCTTCTAGTTCATCGGTCTATCATTAATGTATTTTTAAATTTCATATCTGGTAATACATTTTTTCTATCCATAAAAACATACAATCCACCATATATTGTCGTTGCATGTGATTAAGTGCTTAAATTGAGATGCAAATTTGCAAAGGAACTAATGTCCGGCGTTTTTCTAAACAATCTTGCAAAACAAAACGTTCCCCACGTGCAATAGCTAACAAGATAAGAAGTTTAGTTTTGCCTTTTAATTTAGAATACCTTCCTTGCTTTTAACTTTCCTGTGTAGAAACTCTGACGCGCGAAAAAATCATACCCGAGCAAATTTGAATGATCTATTCAACGTTTTGAATAAACTTCATTTGTTTGTTATAATTATGTTTTCAAATATCCATTATATTTTGGTTTGTAAAACTAAACACGAAAATGCTGAAAGGCTGAAGCATATAGTCCATAAGAAACCGCCCTAATCGAACAAGTTCTCGATTAATTAACGACAGATTAATCTATCTTCTTTACAACGAAGGGCTCTTGCTTATGGAAAAAAGTTTTGTATTCCTAAAAATGTAGAACATATGGAAAATGAAGCAGGGTTTGAACTACTATTAAATCATCTTTCTGATTTAAAAATGAATAATAATGGCAGCCAGCGATGGTTCTAAGAAAAGTTCAACCGCATTTCCTAACACTGTTCAACTAGATCACGGTCAGCGAAGTCTCTGTTGAGTAAAGCACACATGACAGCTTTTGAAAATTAGGTCCAGACCATGCTCGTGCTTTTCTCTCTGAAGATAATGGGTCTTGCTTTATCGTCATGAATCGCGATTAGTATATTTCGCCATTACCTTCCTCGATTTATGATCAGCAATTTAAAATCGATACTAAGTGTGATGTATCAAAATAAACAAGGACGTTCATTTTGGCAGAATATTTTTATTTTCTACAAGATGAACGGATCACACAAGCGATACACAAACAATTAAGGTCTGTTCCAACGCATACATATGGACTGTGCGTTTTACCGTAGACGCACACACGAGGTGTTCTGTTGGAGCCAGTTTGTTTAATAATTTCGACAAGGTTAGCTAATCTAACAAAGTAAGAAAGAAATGATTTATTTGAGTAGTGTTTGAGATTTATGGTTGATATTTTTGAAAAGGTAAGCAACTTGAAATTTAAACAGCATTGGATGATTTCAATTGATTTTATTATTTAGTAATCTCCTTTTAAAGGATATATTTGAGTTTGTATATTATTATTTCCTGAAGAAGTAGTCGATTTTTTACTTTAATGAAGCAAAGTTGGAAAGTTAAATGCATTTATGTTTTCCAGATATTCAGTTCATTTTATTAATCAGTTATACTGACAGAAATATAGTCCTGAATTGTATTCGGTATCGACCCGTATCATGAACGATATGTTTTTGCGCAAGTCTGAGCAGAAGAATTTTGAGTTGTTCAGAAAAGTGGAATTACACGACTATTAAGATAATTTTTCACTGTGATAGCCGTGTGCATGCTAAAGTACTGCTTAAAAAAAGTTAATTAAGGTATCAGATGGCTAGATTTAAATCGAGAACTAAGATAATGCGGTTCTAGCTTTTCTTAGTGCCTCACGTACTTTTATAACTAATTGTGTTTTGAACTCTTAAAATCGCTATATTACAAAAAATGTCTTATCAATTTTAAATGGGCCAAGGTGTGTTCATAGGCTTCCCTTTTTGGAAGCTACGGCACCACATCTACGTTTTCTGGAACTGTGCATACTAAATCAATTTGTTCGGTCATTGACGTTACTTTGAGGGTTACCATACTCCGTTTAGAATCTTGCTCAGTTAAGCTTCTTTTTGACTGATATAAATTTATTAAACTTGCGAGTAATCTATTTAAATATTTTTTCTTGGTGAGTTTAACATGTTATTTATATCACTTGGTGATCCTACCTCACGCGTGTTTGCTTTTTTGTGTATTCAATTTTACTAATTGTAAATAATTGTTATTACTTAAGTTTACAAAAGTCAAATTAATCCTGCTCAAGACATGCATAATTACAAGTTATTTTAAAATGTGTCCTAGACGAAATCTTAGAAACTAAGGAGGATCCGCAGATTTGCCTGCACCTTAATATCAGTTCTTGTTGAAAACAGACATTTTACAAGAATCCTTCGCGAAACTATCTTTCCTTTTAGTTCTCAAATAAACCAGAGTCAAAGCTAGTAATAATTTGATGTTTTTTAATAAAGTATCTTGTATTAAATCCCGTTGCCTTCTTAAGAATAGATTTTGTATTGTTATGAGGATAAATTTCGAACATCATTTTCTTTCATAATATTAAAAATATTCAAGTTATGGTACAAAAAGTCATTGATAGTTCATGAGGAGAAACTGATAATGGTTAAAAATGTCTTAAAACACACAGCTTTTATTATCATGTTTACGGTGCAGGTAAAACTTGATGTTGACATTTTAGAGAAGTTATCGTTTTTAAAATAATAACATTTAGTATAATACTTAACGTTCTTATTCTCTTTCGATTAAAGTGAAACTGCAGATGTTAGATTAGTCACACAGCCTTTAAATATGCAATGTCTTTTTCGGCTTTTTTAAAACGAAATACTCATTTCAAAATAACTGTGTATTTGCTTATATGAATTATTGTCATAAATAACGCAGCATTTTTTGACAGCGAGTTAATATTTTGTGTGTTTAAGTATGTAAAATTACGTAACACAGGAAAGCTTTGTGTGAAAAAGCGGTAAAAGCAAAACAGAGCAAAAAATACACGCATTAAATAATAATAAATGTTAACCTATTTGCTTCAATTATAGATTTCTCAAGTGCATCTAATATTAAGCTTCATAACAAACAATTAGCACGGGAGCTATGTGGGAAACATGGTTCCAAACTGTTTCTACCTGGGGTGCCATTAGTCATGATTGTAGCTGCTCGTTTGGAAGATGAGGAGAGAAATGTTATGCTTGGAATGGCTGCAACGTTAAAGAATTATGTGAAGGACCAAAGAGGTGCGGCCACGCAAACTGTCGAAGCGCTAATCAAAGCACAGCAAGAAACGTACGTTATATTCTTAACTTTGTATTATTGAGCATTTACAAATGGTCCGATTTTAAATGCAAACAACAATTTAAAAAAAATAGTTAAGTCTATCTGGTGGAGATGTTCTAACAAACTCTATGCTACTTATTGTTAAATATAAAGCTATTAGATGAAAAATCTGATGTCTTGTACCTTCACCTAGATTCATCAAATATTATTTTAAAAGATAAACGTACCTTGTGACATAAACTTACAGATGGTTGAACCTATAATAATAAAATATTTTGTCAATGTAATTCGAACCAAATACAAATCCTGACTTTTGTTTATAAGTGATTTTTTTATAAATATGTTTTCAATGAAGTGAGCAATATTTAAATTTAATTTACAAAGTTCACAAACGCAGTCAGGTGCAATAGTTTGGTGAAGTATTATTTTTCGTTTAAGTTTAAGGTCATCACGATTTTATGTCTACTCTTTTTATTTAAACACAATATTCTTATTTGGCTTATTTTTCTTTTCTATTTTTCCCATGCAGCTGACCAAATTACCTTTTAACTCATAATTTTAACCAGATTGTTTATATGCCTTCATTTATAGACTGGTAACATCTTTGTAAAGCTAGTGTATTGCTCCATCTAGATATTCATAACATAGGTCATTTTTTTAATATTTGCAAAGCTTGGTATTGATAGATGTTATATATATGTATATATATATATATATATAATTTAATTAAAAGGTAGACATATATATATATATATTATTGGTGTAACTTTAAATCTACAATATATAGCAAATACTGTTCATTTAATTTTGCAAATATTTTAATCTCTAAGTGAATATCAAGACACTGTATAGAATAGATAACGAGACAATAAGTTATTTCATCATTATTATTTTAGTTATCGACTAAATATCCGCAAGATGTGGAATACCAATCAATACCAAAAACCATTACTTAGGAATCGATTGATATCGGTTGTAAAATTTTCGTAAAATCCATGATATCATTCAATTATACCTATCAAGTTAATGTACACTTTATTCCACATTATTAATATATATATTCGAATATGTATATTTCATTGCGTACCTTATAGCCAATTAGTTTAAATAGAACCCGAAATATATGCCAGAATTTACATAAAGAAGCCATAATCTCATGTATGTATGCATTACGTGATTACTGGAGACTCACATGGATGTGCATCATTTACGCCTAATACCATGACATCGATCGTTAACAGAGAACACATTTTCTTGTTGATCATGATATGAATCAAAGAAAAATATCATATTTATGTATTCTTGGATGTGAAGAACTAGCTGATGCCACCAGTGGCCAAGGCGAATTAAATATTCTTCACTTTGAACAGGATACAATAAATTTAACGTACCATCTAGTTCCATTCATAAGTTCTATAGACGTATCAAAACCAATTTATATATATATATATATATATATATATATATATTTATATTAGTTAAACATTTTAGAGAATTAAACATTTTTACTAACAGTAGCTTTCTATTAACTTCAATATTTGATCTTCCATTAGTTACCTTTCTAAAGGAGTCTTTTATTAGCTGTTTAAAAATGGAAACACACAAGAATCAAAAACTGATGAAAATAATATTTTATTTTATTTTAGAATTGATGCTTTGCATGCAAAGTTTGAACAAATGACTTTATCACTTTCCATCATATCCGAACAACGTAAGTCCATACTGCACAAAAATATTTTATTGTTTTAAAGAAAATTAGCATAGAAACTATGTTGATTGTAAAGTATAATACAAAAGACCAAAAAGGAAACTTTTTTTTAATTATCAATAATATATTTTGTACATTGAGCTTCATTTAATAAAAATATGCAACAACATTATGCAGCCTACGGTAATGACATAAAAGGATTTATCTTATATCACAGAAATGTCTCGAATCCTGGAAAAGATTTATTATCATAACTGCATTGTGATGACAATATCGGATTTGAAATTTGACTTTTCTTAACCTTAAACAACTAATTTTATGAAAGCCGAACAAAGTCTATGATTTCATATATATATATATATATATATATATATATATATATATATATATATATATATATATATCTCTTCTATTTATATGCCTGTTAGGGAAGATAAAGACTTTGAGTAATTTAGAATAAAGAGAATAGTAATATATATTCTATCATAAAATTTTTTTTTGTTGCACATATGGTTGTTACGTTGAATTTCATTTAAGCTCGAATTCCAAACAATATTCTTTTAAGAAACGCCAGGATTAGGTACTCTGAAATGCAGAGTGCATCAAATGTTGCTGCGGCAGGAGCATTGCTATTAACAAATTAAGTAGTTTAGTTGGCAGTTTACGTAGTCTTAATAACAGGTTAAGCAAACAAATCTTCTCAGTTTGATGTTTACCAGATTCGACCAGTAACAATAAGACGATAAATATGTTGCGGTTTTTTATCTCAGTGTATCTAATGTTTAAGATGTACTCATTTTTTATTAAGTAGCTATTAACATTGAATTTTTTAGCTGTTTTGTAGAAAGACAAAACAACAATAATTTAAATATTAGAAAATAATACAAAACCTACAGTTTTTATGTTATTTATCACCGAGTAATTTTGATAAACATGAACCTAATCTATCGCAAAAAGAAATCAGACAGCTAACATTGGAGCCCTGTGGAATCGTTGAGCTATGGTATTAATTCTTCAGAAAAAAACGTAACACCGAATTTACCACAATTTTAATTGTTTTATTAATAGAAACAGCTGACGTAGAAACAATCAGACGTGAACAGAACAACTGCTATATTTCGAATTTAGTTAATCAACTTTTAAATTTGTTATCATTTATATGTACAGAACAGCATCCATTGACGAATCAACTTTTCAATGCACTTATAGATACCAGCATAAAATCAGATGTTTAAAATATTACGCTCTGAAAAAAAGCAATCGCGTTGTCATTACCGAAAATGCAGACTAAATAAAATATAGTCAACTTCATTAGTGATATCACACAGTTCTTGCTTCTAATGAGTACATTATTTTAAACATACAAAATGGAACGAAAGAAAAAAAAGTGAAATTAAGACATTAATCGATGTCAATTTAGTTGATTGGGCCGCTTCATAGACGCTTTGATCAGTTAGATTATTTACACCAACCATACAAAACTACCACAAGCGTTGATAAATGTTATTTTATGGATCTGCTGAATTAACAAGTGTTCAGAAATAATTGTAATTCTCAATTTTCAGTGAAGTTTAACATACATTGAAATTCTTTGAGTTGGTACCATTTACCGACTCGACAACCATAGTGTTAGTTCCATGTAAATTTTCTAATCGGGTATTGACACAATAGTCATAGTTTTGGTGTATTATATATATATTTATATATATATATATATATATATATATATATATATATATATATATATACTCTCTTATAGTAGAAACAGACTATGAAAGAATTGTTGTTTTCTCACACATAGAAGGGACGTTCTGGAACAGGTAATTTAATAATTCTGTTGTTCACGTATATCTCCTTCCAGATTATTTGTTATGTGGTTTTGCGCGAGACAGGTTTCACATTCCGATTTGCCTAACACTAAGTGTCGATTTAATAATTAAACTTCACAGACATGGATGCTGATATTAAATTTGAGGACACTAACAAGTTAGTGCAAGATATTGCAGATTTGAATTTAGCAGATGCAAATGGAAATATAAGCATTTTAGATTCTACTGCAAATTTTAGGACTACAAGCGATCTGGCATCTATGGGGTTCTCAGACACGAATAGGTTAGGAGCCTCTACACAGATTTATGCAAGCAGAAGAAGTACGTATAAGCATTGAGCTTGAACTGGATGTGACGCACGCAATTGATTGGTTTCTGTTTTTCACACTCTATGTTCACATATTTCTATCATGCTTTGCATTTCAATTTATATATAAAAATATGTTCATTAGTAGATATTTGAGGAGACTATGCGAAAGAAACGTTTCTTATATCTGATAAAATTTCTTTTGTTTTTCC